>JAAAKQ030045508.1:6238-16506 GCA_010016005.3 Zanna intricata
GTTATTGTAATGTTTTGTAACTTGGCTTTCTCTTCTATTTTGAATTTACTCATTCCTGAATTAAACAACCGTATAGTAATAGTGTAAAACTTTCTATTTACTGTAGAATAAGTTTGCGGAAAATAATAATAATAATATGTATAGCATTAATTTAATTTTCAACATATTTACTTGATTCATTAGAAATTTATAAAACTTTAACTTTATGTAAAATTGGATCACCATGGAAACTGTTACCATTTTAGCCTTTCAACCGGAAGGTTCGAATCCCGGTTAAGCTTGGCATTTTTCATAGGCTATTGGTATTTCACATCAAATTCCCCCCGCGCAATCAGCGATTTTATGTAATGAATTAATTCGTATAATTTTTTGTATCATAAATAGTGTATTTACAATCGGTTCCAATTAAGGAACCATAAGTAAAATGTATTACAAAAAGGATGTGAAGAGGGGTTTTCAGCAAAAACCCTCATTAAAGAGTACATACATAAATAACCGTATATATAAATAAACGACGTATATATGCATAAAACGTCTGTATAACTAAACACAATTGCATTAATTGGGTTCACAAACATTTAAAAGATCACATTATTTTAGTGAAAGACAAACCATAAAAGAATCCACAACATTATTAAAAAACAGATACAGATAAAAAAAATAGCAGCATACAAAAATTCTCCAGTTTGAGCAGTCTATCTTCACAGCTACGCCCTGGAATAGCCTTTTCACAACTTTACGCTGAAATCGGCACCCAACCAAACTCCTAGCCATTCCTCAACTCAGGGAAGAAAAATTAGCAGTTAGTGAGTTAAAATCAGACGATTGCTGGTTCATACGTTCGATTCAAGCATTATCTGCAGAACTACGATTTAGTATTTGTCTTCGTTTCCTTTCTACGATTTCCTTTCATACTCTGCAACCCATGTAATTAACCGGGTGGTCTGACTGATAGAGCACAAATAGCTGGATTGCTTCTCTCCTTTTTTGGACAGTCCATTGTCCTATGGCCTTCCACATACTTCACGCAGCGGAAGAGTCACATGTAATTATTTTTTGTAAGACGGTACTGCTGGCGACGCGTGTATTTTGCTAAAATTGGTGGTTCCTGACAATAACACAAAAGGCTCTTTCATCCTTTCTTTTGAATGGATGTCCAATTTAATCCTTGCTCACGAACTAAGTCTATAATCTTTTGTACTCCTCAATATCCTTTGAAACAATTCGCAGTTGTTTGGTACACCATTTAGCCGCACATTGTAATCGCCCTTTGTTTCCACTAGTTCATAAAGTCTCAGAACGTCAGTGATCCCATAAAATACAATAGGTCTGATAGTTTTCATCTGGCTCACAATGAAGCTGGTATCCTCCATCGAAAGACTATCAAATGTATTCGAGAAAGGTACATTATTAGAATTACTGTTGGGGGTCTTTGTCACTCTACATCTTTGAGATACAGGTACAATCTGCTATGAAATCTGGTTGGGATTCCATAATTTCATCCTCGCTATCGCTGCTTGTACCCCCAGTTAAATTTCCAGCAATGTCATGTTTAATTAAATTTCTGCGTGATTGTTTCCTGAGTCTCTGTTTGATAATGCCAAGGACACACGTTTTCGAGAGGTTAGTAAACAGTTTTCGCATGACTTACTCTCATTATCATCATTTAGATCAGCTGACAGCTGATCCATCATTCTTCAGTTGCCTAGATTAACCCCACTAATGTTGAAAAGAGGCAATAAAATTATTTATAAGTGTTTATACCTTATAAGATATATATTTTCTTTCTCTTAATCCGCAATAGGTCCACAATAATTTCGTATACAACGGTTTTTTTTTTTTACAAAATACCCACTAAATAATTACTATCAAATAATAAATAACTACATAATATAAAAAAGGAAAAAACAACTAATTTCATGGTAATGTTCCGTGATTAGATCGTTAGATATACGATATTGTTTTAATATTACAAAACTATATAATTACTTCTTCTTTTCGTTTAATTACCTATTTATTATAATCATGATGATTATAGACATGATATTTATTTTATGGTAATTTTATGTATCTCTATAAAAATTATTCAGTGGAAGATTATCATTTGAGTTGCGTGTCAAAATTGTTTAATGGATTTTGGGAGTATAACTTTTATAAACTTATCTGTACCGGTTATATGGATCAATATTTAATATTAATTTAAATAAAGTCATGAAAATGGCATTCATTTATATTACTTAAAATTATCGATTACGCTCACGTAATAAACTGTATAAATGATACCATTGCCAATTCACTATGCGTAATTCAATTTTGTAGGATCCAAATATTTTCAATTTTACGGAAATTAAAGATTTTCATGTTTCTGAAATAGTTATAATTTCAAGTCGGTAAGATGTTTGCGAGTTACACACTCGGGTTTAATAGAGAAACCGACTCGGATTTTAATTTGATATTTGTGTAGGTGTTAGTGTAGGTGTAACGGAAGGTGTTTCAGTCGGGTCATAAATTTCATACTTTATCGTCTAAAGTAACGGCACGCGCACTCATGAATTCCCGCTTTCTAGAACAGTAACGGTTCTAAAATGATCCCGAAGTTCTTAATGTATTCTACTGTTGAATTTTATAGTAAATCTCTCAGAGTTAACATAACGACTTTGTCGGATTAATTTCCGACTGTTTTAGTAATTGCAACGCCCGGCAAGACTTGTGTGATGTACGCGTAAACGGTTTATGATTATTTTACCGGGAAATAATTCCCGAAGCGATACATAGCTTGACTCCTATCACAAATCTATCTCCTTTTTAATGCCTTTCTGTTAGATCCTGTTAGTCTAATGACAAGTTCAAGTCGTAAAAGTTTACGAATATTGTATTAATAATGAAGAACAGATTTTATTAATTTGAATCATCTGTGTGCAGTCATATTAATACATAAGCGCTATAAATTGAAATTTCAATATAGAGTTTGACTGTTACCTTAATTAGAAAATAATGGTATTAATACAGCAAAGGGTTATTTAACATTAATTTATAATGTCATCTTAAAGAAACTGTTTAAAAATAAATTACGCAAATTATTACTTTGTTCATATTTATAATTCATAATATCATCATATCGATTACATAAAACTCGATTGGTTAATT
The DNA here is from genome assembly GCA_010016005.3 of Zanna intricata. Classification (NCBI taxonomy): domain Eukaryota; kingdom Metazoa; phylum Arthropoda; class Insecta; order Hemiptera; family Fulgoridae; genus Zanna; species Zanna intricata. The sequence goes on from JAAAKQ030045508.1 coordinate 9,386, forward strand.
TTTTCTATTTTCAATTAATTTTTTATCATCAAGAATCCTTCTGCTAATGTTTTAATTAGTTTTTTCTCTCATGATATATCTCAACCAGTCGACCTTCTTGCTTTGAATTGTTGTTTTGATTAAACCTCGATTCCCGTCCATTATTATTACTACTTATACATTTTTTTTACCCTTTCTGTACTCTTAATGTTCTTCGATGTATTAAAGGTATTTTATTTTAACAAAGAAAAAACTGTTTACCGAACACTGTTGGGCAGGTCGGAAAGATATTTTGAAGCAGTAGAAAAAGATTGCCCACCGGGCTGGTCTAGTGATTCAAGCGACATCGTAAATCAGCTGATTTCGAAGTCGAGAGTTCTAAGGTTCAAATTCTAGTAAAGGTAGTTTACTTTTATACGGATTTGAATACTAAATCGTAAATACCGGTGTTCTTTGGTGGTTGGGTTTCAATTAACCACACTTCTCAGGAGTGGTTGACCTGAGATTGTACAAGACTACATTTCATTCACATTCATACGTATCATCCTCTGAAGTAATATCATACGGTAGTTCCAGAGACTAAACAGAAAAAGAGAGAGAGGTAGAAAAAGGTAATAGAAATTTATTAATTTTTGCTATGTAATGTATAAATGTATATGAATTTTAGATTAGTAATTCTTCTACCAAATTCTATAAAATTAATGAAATTTAAAAATTATAATTTTATCCAACATTTGTAAAATCATTATTTTTTAATAAACTTATCTTTATATTTTTTTCTAAATGAGATGTTATGACTGTGGGAAAAATTTTCAATCTTTATTGCAATGACAAGATCTAACAAGTACCTCAACTTTGTTAAAATAGAAGCTTAAAGAATTAATAACTTTTTAAAAATATTTTAACATATTTTACAGTTTGGCAAAGGTTACAAACATACCGGTTTCGCACTTGATAAATGTTTATTTCAAACATATCGTACGGCTTTTAAATACCAATGACTTTATCGATTACAAAATACATATATGTTACTTTTTTATGGATTTGAATACTTATTTTTTAATTTTTTTTTTAACTTCCGGAACCACAGTTAAGTATTACATCAGAGGATAAAGATGAATGATGTGTAGCATGTGTGAAAATTCCATACCTGACTGGGATTCGAACCCGGGACCGCCGGATGAAAGGCCGAGACGCTACCACTCGCGCCACGGAGGCCGGCTATGGATTTGAATACTAGATCGTGGATACAGGTGTTCTTTGGTGGTTGGGTTTCAATTAACCACCCACTTCAGGAATGATTGACATGAGGCTGTGCAAGACTACACTTCATTTACATTCATACATATCATTCTCATTCATCCTTTGAAGTAATACTTTACGGTGGTTCTGGAGGCTAAAACAGAAAAGAAACATTATATAAAATACAAAATAATAAATGATTTTGGAATCGATTCCTAAAATAGATCGATTTTGATAATGGAAATCGATTACTAAATTCGTTCAAAATTTTCTTGCTTATTGCTGCCAACAAGATGTTTTTTTTTTAAACGTGTACAATAGTTTCATTTATAAAATGAAGAAGAAGTTTGCGATAATATTAGCCACTGTATATTTAAGCAATGATTTTTCATAATTTTTCTAGTCTTTTTCTCTTTAACAATGGTCATACGTTACCGCAAAAAAATACCGGCAGCCCAGAATTATGCGCTAAGTATCTGATTATAAAAGACATTACACGAACAACGCAGTGCTTCCCAGATTACGACATTTTATAACAGAGGAACCGTTTACCTCGGTTAAATAAATCAATAACTACGAAGATAAATTGTATTAATACAAAAACACTAATTAAAAGATGAACTCAAATTTGTTTAATACCAGATTATAAGAACACAAATGATACAATTTTACTTAAAAAATTTGAGATTCAAATTTAAATCACAGCTTTAAAATTGAAGTTTATCAAAACACCGCAAACATTTCACAACTGGAGTCTGCCCATTCCATTATATTTATTTATTTTTTTAAGAAGTCATTTCAACATCTAGTTATGGGATTCTTAAATCTAACAGGTTCGTTAACAATTTTTAATTTGATATACTGTGTCTGTTTGAAATTCTAAAAGAAAGTTTTCAAAATTATTTAAACAAGGGTGAACTTTGTAAAACCTCTGATTAACTGAGTGAACGATTCTCATCAGTTGATTGTTCTTTCTAAATTAGATTTGAAATTGGATCGTATCGTTAGTGGAAACACTGAATTTCCGAATGCTTGGAAATAAAATATAAATACTTTTCAGGAAATTACGGGTTAATAACCGGTGGTAGAGTTGGTGCTCTATTTATTTTGTTCTACACAAGCGCTCCCAGCAGCAGGTAACAAAAGTTTAAGTGAGATCGCAATTAGTTAATGTCTGAAAATAAATATCCTATGTCGAATTATCTGCATATCTGTGACATTTCAAATAATGAGTAAATGAAATAAAATAAAATATTAATTGGAGGAATCATTGTATTAATGTCGGCTACTATTAACAAATATATAACGGTGTTTCTCTTTATTCCAATAAATATAAATTTTACAAACCATTTTAGATGACGTTTGTTAAAAAAGAGTAATTTTATGACACTTATTAATGTTACGGGTAATTTAAATAGCAATTTAATTCGATACAATCACTTGAAATTATTTAAATAAATTGCTCAAATTATATTAATAAACTTGCGTTTAACCGATGCATAGTCAAAAATGATTTGGGCTCAAACAATTTTTAAGAGTTTAAGTTCAATCAATATGCATCTGCTTAAAAAAAATAAAACTGTAATAATAAAAGTAAAATATGTTCAGGGTAATAAATAATGTTAAAATAAAATTTATTTGTACGTAATAGAGTTATATAAAATAGATAAATTTATTTTTTTTCAAATAACGATAATTTGTCGGAAAATAATTAAACAGTTTTCATAGCAATTCCATTCAAGTACGATATGATATTGATGAACCGCCCGTCATGTTATGTATAACTCATTATTAGTAGGGCTTTGTTTAAAAGCATTACATAAAGCTCTTCTATGTGTACTGTATTAACAAGTGATGTAAGCGGTTCAGTTACTGGCAGTTCATGCGGTACCTAGATAGAGATAGCGACAGTCGGTGGAGATTGGCAGAAACAGAGAGATGGATAATAGCCCATCCGTCGTACATTGGCGGTACGCTATGTGTGTCTATTATTTAGATACAGTTTACAAGTTACGTAACAATACCTTCATACACGAATGACCTTATTCTTGTAAAGCAGGAACTAGTCGGGTGACTAACTGACCGAAATGTACGTGCTTGTGCATAATAATGAATGCACGCATATCAAAACACCACATAAACACACACACACACAAACACACACGCACGCACATACACACACACACACAAATAAAAAACTGAAAATTAAATTTTTAAAAAGGTGAATTAATATATAAAACCGTTTTTGTTCAATACATAAAAACACCTACACTTTGTAAAACTTTTTTTTGCCATGCCTGACCGGGATTCGAACCCGGGACCTCCGGATGAAAGGCCGAGACGCTACCACTCGCGGAGGCCGGCACACTTTGTAAAACCTAGCAAAAGCGTGTAAGGTTAATCATAAACTGATTTGTTAAACAAGTAAAAATAATAAAAATTACTGTAATTTAACACTATCTTATCTTAAAATATTTATTTATATTTGGAAGTTAAATAAATTCTTAATTAATTGTATTTCGGGGTTTTTTTTCTTATTCAGCCATCAAGTGGCTACGATAAATCAACATATGAAAGTTCAATTTTTCATTTTCGTCTTAGATGTTTTTTATTTTTTTTCAGCCCAGAAATTATTCATATTTTCAGAGAACTGCTCTTTGCATTCCTCTTTCCATTTGAACACACACTCACACACGCACGCACACACACACACACACACACACACACACACACACACACACACACACACGCACGCACACACACAAACACACAGATATATAAAAATATACGCATGCTAATATAACACATAATTTTCTAACTAAGATTTCAGTAATTCTAAATTTATAATTCTAACCTTTTAGAATACAAATTCCGGAAGAAATATTCTTTCTTCAGAAAGAATCTCTAATATGATACACTTTCCTTTCTTTTTCTGTTTAGCCTTCGGAACAACCATAAGGTATTACTTTAAAGGATGAATGAGGATGATATATACGAATGTAAATGAAGTGTAATCTTGTACAGTCAGTCTCAGGTCGACCATTCCTGAGATGTGCGGTTAATTGAAACTCAACCACGAAAAGACACAGGTATCCACAATCAAGTATTCAAATCTCTATAAAAGTGCCTTTATTTGGATTTATAACTCCCGACTTCGAAATCAACTGATTAGCAATGACGAGTTCAGCACTAGACTAACTCCGTGGGTTAGTATGATCCACCTATCTGCATTTAGTGTTTGGTTTGTATATTATTCTCTTAAGTATCCAGCTATCGTGTGTAACTAAGTCGATTCGAGGACATAGATGACTGCGTATAATATTAGCCGGCCTCCGTAGCGTGAGTGGTAGCGTCTCGGCCTTTCATCCGGAGGTCCCGGGTTCGAATCCCGGTCAGGCTTGGCATTTTTCACACACGCTACAATTCTTTCATCTGATCCTCTTAAGATATCCTTAACGGTGGTTCCGGAGATTAAAAAGAAAAAAAAAGTATAATATTAGGAGAAAAAAAAATACATTAAAAGCAAAGGTGTATCTAATATATTTAATTATGTGATGTGTTTAATATATTTCTTTTATTTTTTTTTTTAGATGGTTGATCTTTAAAATATAAATGATATGACCGTGCCTCAAACCGTCAACCGTCTGGGAAGGCAAATGCTAATCAGTTATGTCATCCATCACAAATTGTGAAACAATTCGAGATTGACGACTGCAAATAGTTGCAGTTCAAGATAAAGTGAACTGTATTTATCTTATAATGTTATAAAAGAATGAAATGATGGAAACTTTACACGTTTTTGTGCCAATGAAAAGAAAGGCTTTCTTTGTTGATAATAGTTTATTTATTAAATATAACGCCTTCATTTAAAAAAAATGCAATTTGCACTAAAGATATGTATTGCTGGTTGCATTCTAAATCGGTTAATGTCCTGAATCTATAGCACACGTCAGTATATATAAATGGGTTTAATATATTTGGTAGCGTAATCGATTAACACAGATTTTTATTACCAATAAAAACCATCGTATATACGTAAGATGGTTGCATAGAATGTTTCAAAATATCCATCCAGAACTACAATCTTATGAAAGAAAAACACACTATCATACATTACTATTATTTTAACTAAAATATGAGTAAACAGTTTTACAGACAATCAATTCTGCAGACATCTATCCATAATTATAATCCATATCCAATTTCTTTATTGAAGTTGCGATACTAGGTACGTAGTTGTGATTATTGATTTACTATTACTGATTTCGAGAGACAGAATAAAGGTCATCAACACTGACAGACCTAGTTTTACCAATATTCTAAAGAGGCGCACAGCTACATTTTAAATTTTTATTTCTTTCATTATTTTATGTTTATCTTTTTCATTAACGACTCGTACCTCAAAAAACTTCAAAATTTTTTAATAATCAACTAGGGTGTCGAAAATGGGAATAAAAGGTAACTGAAGATAAATATTCACATGCCCGATTTTAACAATAGATTAAATCAGTATTCTCCAGTTAAAGAAAGAGAAGTACTCGGAAATTTTGCGTACACAAATAAAAAGGAAAATTATTTACAACGTGTAGTTACCAGCTTGTTATCATGAACAGTTAGTAGTAAATAGCAGCTCTCAAAAAAATAAATTTATAGCAAATAAAAAAAAAATAGTGTAACAGGACCACTATAACAGGTCAAGGTAACGGATTCCTTCCAATTAAGAAGAAAGAATGAGAAAATAATAATGAAAGGAATCTAAAAGGAACTAAACGGGATCCTTTTTTCAGGGTGACAGATCCGTTTAACAATCTTTTCTTTGTAATACAGATAATGCCAACTCCAACAACATTGTTTTTTTCGACAAGAAGGATTATCGAACCAGAAGTAGAATTTATCGGAAAATGTAAGGATGCAAAGGATGAAAACTATTATGCTTCAACAGTTAAGGAATGAGGCGGGTACTGGTTCTGCAAGCCAGGGGATATAAATATTGTCAGGACCAGCGGGAAAGTGAGTAACTAAGCGAATAGTGCTATGAGAAGTTCTATTAGGTCGTGTTCGGCACAATCGCGATAACAGCGAGAAGTTCTGCGAGTACACGTTCGTCGCAGTTGATATCAGTAAGCGTGTAATAACAATGAATGAGGAGTACATTATAAGTATTCCATTGTGTACATTGGGTAAATGCAAAAAGTTGTTCGGTGAATAATTGATAAGAGCAATAGTAGTAAAAGTAACAATAGCGTAGTCCTATTGTAAACAGTAGAAGTAATAATATTTGCTGAGAATTTAATTGTATTTGAATTGTCTATTATTATCTTGTTGTTAATGTAATATCAGGTTCTAGTGATCATTATAACTATTTTAGTAAATTAGACTGCGTTTTGGTTTTTATAATTTAATTGCCTTTAAAGAAATTTTGTCCTTATTTGAATTACTATTTTGTATGTCATTTACTCATTATTATTTATTTTATTTTCTATATCTTTAGAGTAATAGATTGTATTTATAAGAAACTTTTAGTTTGCTAGTCTCTCAATATTCTGGTCGAGCCGTTAACACGTGACAATATTAAAAACTACATGGAAGCAAGGGATACAACTTTCGGGACCAGCTGTTTTATCGAAATTCAAAATATTCACCAGTTTTCATTCAACATGTTTAAGATTTTACTCTTACCGCGAGATATGACATAAACGAAATAATAACACAGTAGTCTTAAAATTCCAACGAAAAAACTTACCCTAAGAAGTGAAAAATACTTCCAAAATGGATTTTTTTTTTTTTTTTTTTTTTTTGGTGTTCAGTCATTTGACTGGTTTGTGGTTTGATGCAGCTCTCCAAGATTCCCTATCTAGTGCCAGTCGTTTCATTTCGGTATACCGCCTACATCCTACATC
>JAAAKQ030045519.1:0-13291 GCA_010016005.3 Zanna intricata
TATATATATATATAAAATATATTAGATTTAAATTTAGATATATTAGATACATATCTATAAATATATATCGAATCGCTGTACAAAATTTTATCAAAATCGGATTATCCGGTAAAAAGTAATTAAACTTCAAATAGGCCAACACAGGTACGTACGAAAATTACATCCACTTTTTGACCGATTATCTTACTTTCCTTCTTGCAGCATACCTCTAGAGCTAGGCTGCTAGGGTGGTAAAAATACATATGGATAAAATTCTTTTCAGACAAAAGAAACTGGTAATTAATACTTGGCTGAGAAATTTTTAACTAATATTATTCCTCAAGCTGATATTATTTAGCCCACCGGGATGGTCTAGTAGTTAACGCGACATCACACATCAGCTGATATCGAACTCGGGAGTTCTAAGGTTCAAATCCTAGAAAAGATAACTATATTTTCTAGGATAAAAGTAACTACTTTTATAAGGATTTGAATACTACACACTACTGGTGTTCTTTGCTGGTTGGGTTTCAATTAACTACACTTTTTAGGAGTGTACGATCTGAGATTGTCAAAGACTACTTTATTTACATTCATAATATCATCCTTACACATCCTCTGAAGTAATACCTTACGATAGTTCTGGAGGTTAAACAGAAAAAGAGACAGAGAGAGAAGCTGATATTTGGTATTAAGATAGTCCAGGCTAACGAGAAAAACATCATTCAACTCACGAGCAAGCAATTAAGATATAAAAACTAGAGAGATGTATTGATTGGACGTAGATTACTTTTAGTCTACTACTTCGAAGACGCCTATAATTAAATTTCCCTATTAAAACCGTTTTGGAGTTAATGAAAATTATTGATCGTTCCAATCCAAGATCATTAAATATAATTTAAAAGTGTTATGGTTCATAAGCAAACAAATATGTTTTTGCAAATCTCAATATTCGGATAATAAATTAAGAAAAATCGTTAGAATCTCCCTCGGTTATCTCTTACACTAACTAATTAATCATTAATCAAAATTTTTTTCAAGTTAATTTGTTAGATATATAAAAAAAACTATGTTTAAAATACTAAATCGTGACAATGCTTTTGATTTAATGTAATTTTTATTGTTACTGACTCTTATTTGAGTATGAGTATGTGCGAGCACTTTACATGTTATAAAAAAAAAACATCAAACTTTTGTTATAAAAAGAGAATACAAAAAATTTTTTTTTCTAAATATACACATGCACAAAATAATCGATTTGAGAGAAATACATGCAGCTTACCACAATTAATGAAATATTAAATATATTTTAACGTCATCAGTTCTAGTCCAAATCAATACCTGAAACAGAGTTGCCATCAACAACGTTTAATATTTTTGTCAAAATATTAGAAAAAGAATAAATAATAATAAAACAAAAAAATATCAACATCATTGAATATACATTTTTAAAATATAAGAATTAAACTTAATTTGTTGAAATTATTAAAAATTAAATTCGAATATGAAAAAAGTGAATATAAAATATTTCATACCTAAGAATACATTGACATTCACGTATGCAAATTATAGATTTTACAATACATAATAATGCTAGTGTAATAAAAGAAGACAAACGTTTATTAACATTGTTGTTAAACACACCTGTACGTACTGTACATTATTAATATTACAAACGCGTGTCAAGGTTGCTTCAATAACAAAACTATAAGCTGTATAAAGCAAACTATATTGAAATTTGTAACATTATTTATATACATTAGAGTAGATTACTATAAGACAGTAAAATTAAAACCAGACAAGAAATATTCCAATGATGCCAATTAATTTTTATGTAAGTATAGATTATGTAATCCATACTTAAATATGGATGTAAGTTTATGTAAGTATGGATCGTTAAAATTTGCAAATCAGCTGATTTCGTAGTCGACAGTTCTAAGGTTCAAGTCCTAGTAAAGATAAACATTTTTATACGGATTTAAATACTAGATCGTGGATACCGATGTTCTTTGGTGGTTGGGTTTTAATTAACCACACTTCTCAGGAGTGGTCAACCTGAGATTGTATAAGACTACACTTCATTCACATTCATACACATCATCCTCTGAAGTAATACCTTACGGTAGTCCGGAGGCTAAACAGATAAAGAAATAAAGGATTGTTAAAATTGCGATATATTTGAATGAAACTATAAAATTAAAAATGACATAAATTTAATCAGCATACAAAAGCTTTACAATAATTTAAAATCTAATTATAATTCTTCGATAATTAATTTCATAAATTATGGTTAAGGAAAATAGTAATTAACAATGATAGACTCCATGTCATAACTCTGCATTCCAAATTAAGAACTAATGTCAAATATGAGGTATCTTACATCTGATAATAAAAAGAAATAAATTTTACAGACACAATTTATAAACGTTCAATGTGACCCCCTCCGGCTGTACGACACACATCTAATCGGTAGCTGAACTGTAATATTATATGGGACGGAGCTCCATGTTGTTGAAAAATTATGTCTTGTGAATCTTCATTTAATTGAGGGAAAAGTCAGTTATCCAGCATGTTCTGGTACCCATATCCCAGTAACCATGTACCTACACACCTTTGTTTGCGATATGGCGCAAAAAACACATTAACTTTGACGGAATTACTCTCACATTGCAGTGTGTCAAGTGGATTTTGTAGATTCCATTTGCGAACATTGCGTATTCATTTTTCCACTGAAATGTAACAACGCTTTATCGCTAAAAATTAAACAGAGAAGAAAAATGACATCCTCCATGTTTTCAAGCATTTGATCCCAAAATTTGAAACTCCTTGCTTTGTCAACTCCGCGAAGAGCTTGTAAAAGATGTAGGCTATATGGATTGACTTTCTTGGGCTTCGTACAAAACTTTCTTCAATTCGACTCACGTTTCCTCTGCCATAAGCGGTCAGATCGTACGCTTGCCTTTACAGAGTCACCCTGTTTGTACAAATTAGTGAAACCAACGACATATGGTCTTCCTTGTTAGAGGGTCGATGTTAAATTGGAGACGAAACGCACTGCAGTTGCTGATTAAGATCTGCTCTTTTTAACAACACAAAACACCTTATGTTGCACTGTAGTAATCTTACAACTGACATATAATGGCGGCGCAAGCACTCCAGCGGTCGTTTATGCAACTTCATGCGCTCTAGTGATGTTATTCGAAACTTCAGAGCTACTCTCTAAATATTAAGTAGTCAATCAAATACACTATATAGTTCAGGAAATATAGATTTACTGAACTGAGTACATCATTTAGAATTGCCCTGAACTAGATCTTAAAATTAAATTGTCATGAGACATAAATTATTTTTGAAAATGGCCTGCTCATTCTCAACAATAACTATCATTCTAAATCAGGGCTTATAACTGAGGAGTGAAGTGGTTTTCCATTGCCTTTTTCACAGTTGCAAATTAGCATGTCAATCCTTCCTAAATATTTGTTATTAAACCATATAATGCGACACCTTATTTTGTTCGACATAGGATGAATAAATGCTAAATCAATACTGAATAAATCCTAAACAGAAATGGTGAGTGGGGAGGAAGATTCTGCTTAATGACCTCTTCTTTTAGAATTATTTTAAATGTCAGTTGCGTAACAAAGATCAAGACAGACAGTAAAAAACAACAAATTAACGAAAATACTTAAGTGTAAAAAACATTACATAACATAGATTATTTTCACTTTGAAACGAAACCCAGTAAATATAAGGAGGTTTAAAAAGCAAAAAAAATAAAAACAGTTGCAATCTACAAGCATATATATAAATATCTGTAGAATATGATGTGAAAATGAATTTAAAAAAATGTATAAAGAAATGAAGGAAATAAATTGGAAGATTTGTTTAATTATGTAAAAATGTTCAGTACTTAAATATTATTGCGTCATTACTGAAGAAATACATTATTTAAGTAAGGTAAGAAAAATAACCGTAATGATGAAAAGGAGATTAGTAGGTTAGTTAAGTTATATGAAGCAATAAGAAAGTTAAAACTGCATTCTGTTCAAAACAGAAGTAGGGATTTTTAGATTTAAGGACCTCGGCAATCATTGTTATGAAGGCAAGGACATAAAAATAAAGAAAGATACAGAAGAGTTGAAAAATTTCAATCACGAAAAACTTGGAACCAATGAGCTGAAGTAGTAAAATATGTGAAAGTATCGAAAAGGTCTGTAGAAAAAACAATTTCAGAAAAAGTAAGTTGTAAATAAATTGGTTTGCGCACTGTATTAAACAGAAATGTCTTTTATAGAAGTGTATTTTGGGAATAACTAACAGAATTAAAGAGGAAAAGAATGGGTTAGATATTGATATTTATTTCGATGCCTTTGTACAGTTACTACAGGATACTTCATTCAATTGAAGACTGTTGGAAGGTAAAACAGCAAATGTTAAAATAAACACCTAAACAAACCTGAGTAATAAAATATTTTGTAAATAGATTTAAGCTGTAACATAAACGCTATTCAAACCGAAATGCTTTTTCTATGTATTTAATCGACAAACTTCGATCGACATGCTTCCTGGCGCAGTGGTAGTGTCTTAGTGTGTCTAGTTTCATCTTTAACATCCCGTGAAATTTATTAAAATCCTGGGTGGTGAATTTATTATTAATCCAAATTAAAAAATATATTATACATGCAAAACCGACAGTTCATTTAGATGAATGCTCTTGGCACTCTCTTATAAGAACATCCATTCGTAAATTACACATTATTTTAATATATAAAACTTAATCCCTTCTGGCTAAGCCATTAATGCCTGTTGGGACGGGAAATGAGCGTAAACAAAATCTAGTTTTACGGTTTATAATATTTTTTTTATATAAAGAGATAAAATATAACGAATTAAGTATAATATAGTAATTACGAAGTATATTTAAGGTAGGTTGGTAAACATTTTATATAACAGTCTTTTTAAAAATAATAAATAAGAAAACAAGAACAAATTTATATGCATGAAGCTGGAGTACATATAAAATGCAAAGTTTTTTTTAATAGAAATGTAAATTTAAAAATGATTTTCACCCACATAATTAATCAGTCACATGTGTTTTGCATTAAATAAAATAAATAAAAACAGCAACCTATGTCATTACATTAAATTATTTGTCTAAAATTTCAGGAAATGGATTCTTAACGCATTTACTTAAAATTATAAAAGTCATCGAAAATATTACTAATTGAATAAATCGCATTCATATTCCTCCAATCTTGAACCAGACTAATGCATTTAGTTCTTATTTAGTAATGTTTCAAAAAGAAAGGAATTGACAAGTACTTATAACTCTTGACCAATAATAATCATCTAGGCTTGCCTATGTTTGTATAGAACAGATCCTTGCATATGTCAGAACAGAATTAAGCCTAAAAACTATAAAAATGTATTTTTAATATTATATTTGAATTAAACTACGCTCTTGAAATATTTCCTCACGGACGGGTTTAATTATTTAAAAAAGTAAGACAGTTGTTTAGTAATACTTATACAGATGTATGATGACGTTCTCGCGGGACTTTCATAACCTATTCTACTTGTGAAAATAATTGAAAAAGTTCACATTAACATAGTCTTAAAATGTTTCATTTGCGAGTTTTCGCTAGTGAAAGATCTCTTGGATTTCAGCTACCACGATAAAATGAGGTCGTACTGAAATTTTTAGGACATTAATTAAGGAGCAGAATTGAATTAGTGATTTCTAATGGTTTTTGCCCTGAAAAATTGAATAAAATAGATCCCAGAACCATTTCTACAGTAGTTTTTGAGAAATATGGAGTGAAAACCAATAAATTGGCGATAAGAAACAATTTTTATGTTTGACATACAATAACTTTGTTAAATGGGTAATAAACAGATAAAACTTTTAAACAAAAACTGCTAGAGAATTTAATTTTCAAAAGAATAGTACGATAAGCTGAATAAAACAAAGAAAATTTGGAAAAATTCAAATGTTATTTAGAAATAGTAAATCAATACATTTGTCAGAAAAGTTCTTATTTAATGTAAACAAAAACCCAGTTCTTTTCTGGAGATGTGAAAAAATTTCTGAAAACAAAATTTACTGTTAAAAGAAAAGAAAAAAAAAATGGAACCTAACACAATTGTAAAATTAAAATAAATAATAATTTTTTTAGATAACAATTTTATTTATTAATAACAAATACAATAAATTACTATTGCAATACTTTATGAAAAATTAAAAAAAAAAAAAAAAATTATTATTAAAAAAATTATTTATTGTAAAATAACAATAGCTGACCAACAATGAGCAAAAAAGTATTAGTGGTTAAATCTTTCTGTAAAGTATATTAATATTAATAGGTACTGTTAACTGTGCTGTTAGAAAAGGTTTTCTAAGAATTTTAGTTTGAACCTGATCGGTTTTCAATTGAAGTAATATAAAGAGTGTATCAAAACTGCACGGCAATCTCTCGGAAACGGATTCTGTATCTAAAAATAAGAAAAAAGGTTTTCAATAAACATATGCCTGAAAACGTTTTGTTAGCGAGTTACGGCTAGCGAAAGATTTCGCCGGTTTTCATATATATATATATATATATATACACACATATATACGTATATTTATTTACAACAGAGGAATTAAGTGGATGTGGTATTCATTTGTGTAATGTGTATTTTGGGTGTGTGTAATGGTAATGTTATCATTGAAATACGTTTTCCGAATCCCAAGGTTTCCAGATCCCAAAACAACTACCAAGACTTTTCGCAATCTTTGGAAAACTAAAATGAGGAACAAAAGCAGTACAGAAGCGTATCAAGAAATGTGATGTAAACGGCAAACTGATTTTTTAACATTTATTGTAAAGTGATACGTACAAAGAGACTTTGGTTTAGTAAACCGTTTCTAAATAAGATTCAAATTTTTCCAAATTTTCTTTTTTATATTCATTAATCATACACCATTTCGTTCAGAATTAAATTCGCTACACGGTTTGTTTAAAATATTTATGGGTTTATTACCTATTTAACAAACTTAAAGTCCGACAAACATAAAGAACAGGGTTTTTTACCCCAATTGATTGGTTTTCACCCCAGATTTCTCAAAAAAAAAACTACCACAGATACGGTTCTGGAACTTATTTTATTCGATTTTTCAGAGCAAAAATCCATAAGAAATCACTAATTCTGCCCTTAAATTAACTTCCTAAAAATTTCAGTACGATCTCATTTCACCGAGTTAATTGAAATCCGAGCGAAATCTTTCACTAGCCGTAACTCACAAACGAAACATTTTTGGATGTATGTTAATATGAATTTTTTCCATTAATTTCATAAATAGAATAGGTTATGAAAGCGGGATTTCCATAATTTATTCGACTTCGGAGAACTTCGTGATCAAAAGTTTGGTCATTTAAAATATAAAACAAATAATTTCAAACATAATTTTAAAACAAATAAAAGTCTAATAAAATTTAAACAAATAATTTCATAATATTCATTGTCACAATCAATAATTGGTTCAAGTTAGAAAAAAGTCGATCAGGAGGCACTGTCACTATAAATTAACAAAACATAAACTGGTTAAAAATAAATGTTATTTAAGGTATATTATAATTTCTCTACTAAATAAATTTTTTTTCAATTAAATCAACTGGAAATTAAATTAAATCAATTACATCAATTAAATCAACTGGAAAATCCTCAGTTGATTTTCCAGTAATAGTTTTTTTTTTATTAAGGAAATACGGCAATTTCAATTGTACTTTCCTTTCTTTTACAAATCATCAGACTGTTGCTAAAAATAATCAATTATGACATTGTTTAATATGATATTTCATGAAAACAGACGCAGCCGTTCTGAAATCACAAACAAATCCAGTACCCAACCTAACTTTGTTATTCTTTTCTTGATGGATTCAAATTAAAAATTAATAGAAATTAGATCAGAATTACAACAAATACATTCTCTCTCACTTAGCAGAAAATTTATACATTAAAAGGTAAAAAATAAAATAATTTTCAGATTTTTTCGTTGTTTAAGCATATCTAATCTATTTGTAAAAGAGAAGATAGTTAAGGTAACAAAACTGTAACGTACAGCAACAAGAAGTGTTACCACCTGTCATTTCAGACACTATAATCAATCTGTCATTTCGCGCTATTCGGATACAAAGTTATTCCTTCAGTAATGTCTACCTGTCTGTTCCCGACAATGATGCACTGATACAGCTGTTCCAATGCAAACCATCTGTTCTTTGGATCTTCATTAATTTTATATTCTATGTCATTTATTTGTTTCATAATTAATGAATTAAATAAAGTGAAAAAAAAAAACGAAATATTTTTATTATAAATAACATAAGTAATATAATAATTATTAATTAATCTAATTCAATTGTTTCTAAAATTTATTATCTAAACTAATTTAGACATAAATTACAAACTTCTGTAATAAAAAAAAAAGAAACAAATTATTTTTACTTGAAAGAATCTGTATTCAATTACGGTTCATAAATTGAACAGCATGGTGTATTAAATTATGTGTATTCATAACAAATTTACTTTGATAATTCCACGCGTGTCACACATCTCCATGAATCAATAAAGTTATTTCTTTGTCTTATATTTGTAAGATAGAACTTTTGCAACAGAATATTCTTATTGCTTAAGTTAGTCAATCTGAAATAATTAATTAATAATTTCATATTCAACGCCAATATCCCGGGATAAGTGAACGAAAAGCTGTCTGAAAGAGTCTAAGTTTTCTTCTGGGTGTGATTGTTTGCCTAGTACTACGGTTGTTCCGAGAATATACATGGGTTTTTTTACCCACATCCCTATTCATATTATTCAATTCTCTTCCCAATTTTAAGTTATTTAGTTTCGCACTGTTTGATCCCTGTTGAGATACAAAACCAGCACATTTTCTTAGTAAAAAAATATATGAAAACGCAACAGTTAAATTGAGTGGAAAACTAATTTTGATTAAAAGATTCCATTTTAAACAGGAGACTTTCAAAATTCCTAAAAAAAAATTACGTGAACTTAATTAATGGAAGAAAATTAAATTTTATTTTGTAATCTATTAATTGTTACCTACTCCTATCATATTAATAAATATGTACTTACAAACAGTATATGCAGCTCCAAATGCACATTAATTATAAAAATTCCCCTCTCCCCAACGAAACAATTAGGGTTATTTTCAGACCTTTTAATAAAATAATACTACTTTACTACATTATGGTTTTTCAATAAAATTAACATGACTCTCCATAACAAAGGAAGGTGGGTGATGCTCAAATTTTTATGTTAGCTGCTACTGGCCCAGAGCGGACCAATGGTAGTGCGCCGGGCGGCTGCGCGCAGGGCACGAAAGGAATTCATTAGTTCGAACGATTTATAATTCTTGATATGAACGACTTATCTAGAATAATATTTGTGTTTTAGCAATAAAAAAGAAAACATTGGGTTCAGAGCTGTTTTAAAAAATCACAACTCAAAAAACAGCTAAAAATGTTCAGGATTTTGAAACTTCGTTGTAAAATTTTTTGTTATTGTTAATCCGCTAATTTTATTACAATTATTTAGTTACAATTGGCAAAAACATTTCACAAAATTATGTATAATGAAAGATAAACTAAGTAACATTTTCGCGGCACCTTTTTACTAGTTTCAATTACAAGCGTTAATTTTTAGCAGATTATGAATATAAAAATATTTTTGGTAAATACATAAATAACAAAAATAAATAAAATTCTTCCCGGGTTCGAATCCCGGTCAGGAATGGCATTTTTCACACAAGCTACAATTAATACATCTCTGAAGATATACTTAACTGTGTACCGGAGGTTAAAAAAAAATATATTCTACAATTATGGAAATATTAATGTAGATTCCTTACTACAAGATTACATAAGCACAGATCATTTATCAGTACTGACTGAAAGATAATGTATTTTCTTACTTATCAAAAAAGGACTATATAGACTCGTAAATGGATAACTATGTGTTTGAATATCGGCACAAAAATACTAAAAATGAATATTAGAAAAAAATTATATAACTTAATTTAGCTATGTGTCACTAAGTATTCTTTTGTTAATGTTAAATTATCGGTATTTTTAAATCAAGCACACTCGGGCTGTTACAGTCGGCTCTGTAAAGATAAAGTGTTAGAGTTAAAATCTGTTGCGAACCATTATAATTTCAAAAAAATGAAACTAAAATATATTCTATAAAAAAAAACTGCAAAAAAAAAAACATGATAATCAAATCCGCTTACAGTATCGTAGTAAAGGATTTAAAAAATGAACATATTAGTGTGAAAAAACTGCAAAAAAAGATTCAAAATGTTGTGGAATAGGGCGAAATTCAAGCCGAGCGGAAAGTTTTAGTATGGATAATACGTAAATAAAAAATTAACTATTGAATTGACAGTCTAAAGCGATTTCGTATTATTTTCTAGTTATGTTCATATTTCGTTTTTTTTTTAAACACCAACAAAGAATAGTCAATACTGGTAAGAATAGTCAAACACTGGTATATTCGTTTTGATAGAGTAGTAAAAATGAATAATTTGTAAAAATCGTCATTATTAATGCGTTGGATATGAAGTATCATTTGAAAATTGAAAAAAAAAAATTAAAACATTAGTTTTTAAAAATGTGACTTCACTATTTTTCCGGCTGATCTATAACTATGGGATTCTTAAATTTGAAATATCTCGCAAAACTTTGCACACATAACAAAATGGTGTTCTACAATAAATATTGTTATGTACGAATCAGCCACATATTAGGGACAATAATTATTCAGTAATTACAATGAAAAAAAAATATCAGAAACTATTAATGAAATAACATTTTATGTAGTTTCATTTTAAAAAGATGTGTATATGTAATTTAATAGGCATACAAGGTTGTTATGCAGTGTTCACATCAGATTTTTTTATGCAAAATACGTTAGTACGTACATGCAGACGTTATATCGAAACTAATCAAAATGAATTTAGAGATGGTCAGAATGGATATTCCGTTGAAATTTTAAAAACGATATTTTTCACAACCACAATACTTCCTTTACTTCGTACATCGAAGTAGAAATATAAATTAGAAATAAGGAAAATAAATTCAGGAAACTACTACTTATCAGACTGATAAGGCAATAATTATTTGATTTAATTAGAGTGGTTGATTGAATATGTGATAAACAATCTATTTATAGTGTATTACAGATTAGCAATTTCTTGTAATTAAATAATCCCTTTGAAATTAAATGATATATCACAATTTAAAAAAAAGAGTAATCAGTAAAAGACTGATTTGTAATTTTTTAAATGATAAATTAAAAAATAAAATTTTCTGAAAAATATTTTAAGATTTTTTGCAAATTACTTTGATGATAGTTATGTGTAGTAAACTTTTGTGAGAAATTTAGCATAGGGTAAAAGTACACAGTGCAGTTCTTTTTTAATTAATAAAAAAAAAAATTTAAATCTATTACAATAATAAACTACATGTAGTAAGCAATAATAAGCAACATGTAATAAAATGACATGATGTCAGTCGATTGAGAGATGATCGAGTGGTACTCGTATATCTAATAAGAACCAAGGTAGAATATATTCAACGATGAAATTTTGTTCCTAATATGTGGCTGATTCTTACATAACAATATTTATTGTAGAACAACATTTTGTTATGTGTGCAAAGTTTTGCGAGATACTTCATATTTAAAAATCCCATAGTTGTAGATCAGCCGGAAAAAAGTGGTCACATTTTTGAAAACCAATGTTTGAATTTTTTTTTTTTTTTAATTTTCAAATGATACTTCAACTCCAACGCATTAATAATGACGATTTTTACAAATTTTTCACTTTTACTACTCTTATCAAAACGAATTTACCAATGTCTATTTTAATTATTTAAGATATAAATTTATTTCTAACTGAAACGGTTATTTCTTGAAATTTGGTTATTTTGACAACGGCAAGAGCTTTGGTCAAAAAATACTAAAATTGAGTAAGGACTAGATAGTGCCTAAATTAGTCATTAAGACATTTTTTTTTAAATTAAAAAAAAAATTAAAACATTTAAATAAATTTTCTAATCAGTTTAAAAAGAGTATCAATTCTTAAAAAGCAATCAAAATAAAGATAATTTTCATTATTTTATCTTCTCTAATAGAAAAGGAATCGGGGAGCGAAATAAAACTACCCGTCATTCTTTAATATTATTACCAAGTGAATTACTAAATCTTTAAAATCATCAGCAAAAAAAAAAGCAAGTCAAGAATTAAATTTGATTAAATATTAAGTAGTATTTTATTAAATATTAAGCTGGAGTATCAGAGCTCAGATCAGTCCAGGAAAACCCTGGAGTCAACTCAGGGGCTCCTTACCAGGGGAACTGGCGCCATGGACAACCGCAGAGCTTGTTTCGGCGGCCATTTCCATCTACCTAGAGGCCTGCACGCCCTGGACCCCCAAACTCTACATTACTGTCACGATTGTGAGAATAAAACTGATAAATAATAATTATAGTATTCAGACTTTACAGAAATCTGAAAAAGAATTAAATTACAAAAAATAGAGTAATATTAACTCTCTTTTTCAATTTAACCTCCGGAACCACCGTAAGGTATTACTTTAGAGCATGAATGAGAATGTTATGTATGAATTTGAATGAAGTGCAGTCTTGTACAGCCTCAGGTCGATCATTCCTGAGAATTTGGGTTAATTGATACCCAACCACCAAAGAACACCGACTGTTCACGATCTAGTATTCAAATCCGTATAAAAGTACCTTTGGTACTATTTGAATCTTAGAACTCTAAGATTTCGAAATCAGCTGATTTGCTATGACGAGTTGCGGATGACTAACTACTAGACCACGCCGGTGGGCAGAATAATTGTAACAATGTTAACTAAAATATACACATCGTTGACAACGTAAAGTTGAAGGATTAATATATTTTTTCCTTAAAGAATATTTTTGGTTCATCCTTCAACTTCATCCTTCTTGGGAGAAGAAATAATGAATATTTTTAATATCTTAACCCCCCTCCCATTAAAGCGAGGAGGATATATTAATATACATATATATATATTGAGAAAAATGTTTTGCTAAATTTTAGCTTTGAAAGACAAGAAAATAATTTTCGAGCATAACAGGTAAAATTAGTGTACTGCATCCAATACTGGTATTTTAATTGAATACTTTAATATTTTTATATCTTACATCGTAATCATGCATGTTAGAACCATTTTGTTTCTGTAGAAATAAAACAGTAAACTGACCTAACAAAA
>JAAAKQ030045541.1:2156-16505 GCA_010016005.3 Zanna intricata
GGAAACAGATGGTTTTTTTCTGATGTAGATATGCAATGACAAATTCTTCCGTTTAAAGTCATTCGCTATTCGGCGAAATTTTCCAGCGACAGCTCCCTAATAGTATTTTTTTTTTATAATTTTTATTACTTGTTAAATAAAACAGAAATTTTTAGTAAAATTTGGTTATTATAAAATTGCTAAAACTGAGTGAGAATAGATTTCTAGTTTGACCCACCTAGTCTAGTGGTTAACTCGTCATCGCAAATCCGCTGATTTCGAAATGCCATGGCATTTCCACACACACGCAGTTCGAATCCGGGACCTCCGGATGAAAGGCGAAGGCCACTCGCATCACGGAAGCCGGTTGGTGAATTTGAATACTAGATCGTGGATACCAGTGTTCTTTGGTGGTTGGGTTTCAATTAACCACACATCTCAGGTATGGTCGACCTGAGACTGTACAAAATTACACTTAATTTATATTCATATATTACATACTTATCATCTTCATTCATCGTCTAAGTAATATCTTATGATGGCCGGCCTCCGTAGCCGAGTGGTAGCGTCTTTGCTTTTCATCCGGAGGTTCACCTCATCCTCAGAAGATATAACCTAACGGTGGTTCCGGAGGTAAAATCTTATGATGGTTCCGGAGGCTAAACAGAAAATAAGGGAAATTTCTAATATGGAATTGTTCTAGAAATTAAACTAGAAAAATAAATTCAATTAAAATAGTTCTTTAATGGTTCAAGTAATTAACAAAAATTGGGAAAAATAATGTAACCTTTGTTTTTTGAGGTACGAAATTGAGGCAAGAGGCTATGCTGAACATACAGGAAGCACACTATTTTATTTTCTACTTTTTAGTGCGTTATAAATTTTATATTTTCTTTTTTTTTGGGGGGGGGGTTTAATTTATTTACCATAGGTAATACTAAAAAGGGGAATGCGCTGCTCGTCTGAGAAAAACCACACCAAAAAAAAAAAAATACGAAAGGCGAGAAAGTATCTCTATTATAGTAAGATAAGTAATGCATAGAAATCTATTAGTTTTTTGGCAGCTGTTCACTACCGAGTGAATATAAAGCTACACTAAGGCCGTCTAGAACGCGAGAACATGAATATTTTTAGCAAATTTTCAGAACAATTTTTTTTTCAATTTTGTAACTTGCGTAATTTTATTAGTAAGCAACCAAAAAAATTTATAAAATTGGAATCTCCCTTTTTTAAAGCAAATTAAGAAATCAGTAAATTACTCTCTGCATCAAATAACCTTAAATCTTTTATTAATAACTTTTCAAAAGTACTTCCCATGTTATCATTAAATTTAACTAAAAATAATATGAGCCTCGGCTGATAAATTTTTCATATATATGCGTAGCATGGAAATAAAAGAGATATTGAAATGAAATAAAAAAATGAATAAAATTTCAATACCTTAGCTACAAAATTCAGTATTTATTTTTCAATATAATCCCCGTTTACAATGATACACTTTTCCCAACGTGAGACTAGTATTTGCATTCAGTCAATGAAAAATTATGGCGATCTTTCTCGGATCCAAATAGCCACAGCTACCTTCACCTGATCTTCGGTGATGTAGTGATTGCCTTGAGATCCCTCTTGAGATGAGGGAAGAGTTAGATGAGAGTTTGGCTCGCATAGAGCCAACCCCGACAAGTATAGCGGATGCGGAATAGGCTCAAACTTCAGCGGACAGCATCAGAGAGTTTTCGCGGTACCCAACGTGCACAGACTTTATGGTAACCCAATTGCTCGATAATATGGCCTACTCGTTCTTTAGAAATGCCTAACTGAATTGCGATGCGTTGCTGGGTGACTTGCCGGGTCACTTTTAAGCAAATCTCCTCCACCTTTCGATGTTTCTCATGTCACAGAAAACGGGTCCTCCGCTGCGAGGTAAGTCCAATTGTCGTTTTACCAGCTTCACATTAGCAAAATTTCAACGCCCACCTATTTACAGTACTTCTGTCAACAGTTTCACTACTATAAACCGCTTTTACACGATGAAGAATATTTGTAGGATTCACATTTTCTGCTGTTAAAAATTCGATCACTGCGCGCTGTTATAACCGTGTTGACAAATTGACCGTACTCGACTCCATTTTAACTGCTACTAAAAACAAACCTGTAAACGGATTTCAACGGTTTGTAGTGGAGGATTTTAACTATCGTGTGCTGCCACGCCCAACTCGATAATATTTTTTGTCTTCGTATAGCACGCTAGTTTGCAAAATCTATCAGCCGAGCCTCATATAAATTTCGATATGGTTAAATAAAGAAGGAAATAAGCAAAATCTCTAAGTACGACCTCCAATCAATATAAATCTACTAATTCTAGTTTTCTCAACTTTTTCCATATCCAAACTTGTAAAATTATCAACCAAAAAAAAAACCCTAAAATTTCGAATATTTTCACAAAAAGTAGTTAACTAAGTATTTAACATAATGATTTTTTCCTACTTTTATAAGATGATTTTTATTTTCATTTAAAATACAAAAAGATGGCTTAAATAGTCAACAAGACAACTTTTTTGTAAAAGTAAATACTTTTACAAAAAAAGTATACTTTTTTGTATTTACTTTTTACTTATACTATAATGTATATATGGAAAATTATATAGTTTTAATATGTTTGGAAAAATCTGATGTATTTTTCCATTATTTTTTTAAGTATACATATATCCTGTAGTTTAACAAAAAGAGTAAAGGTTTGATGTTTATCAACTTCCTTGAAAAATTGTAAATACCTTAACTTTATTTTGAGATTTTTTTACATATTTTTAAGAAAAACATTTATTTCTTCATTCAATTTATTTTTTATGAAATAAATCCGTTTAGACTTGAAAAATACTAATATTTGTTTTAAATTACAGCATGAAGATTTTTATTATATTATAACAGAACTAGTAACTGGTAGAGACTTCAACACTTACCTTTCGATGCAACCATCTGGACATCTGCCAGAGAACCAATCTCGGAAATATGCTGCCCAACTTTTTTCTGCTGTTAACCATTTACATAAACATTTTGTCGTTCACAGGTAAATTAATATTACTCTAAATTTAATGTTTAAACAATATCCAGTTTATTTTTCTTTAATAAATTATGCTTAATATTTTCGGTTTTAAAAAGTATAAATTGGCTTATTTCTTTAAGACAAAAAATAGGGGTAAATTTTATTTTCAAATGACAATCTAGATGATGTAAAAAATAGGTTTTTATAAAATGCCTACTTTTTAAAAAGTAGTATTAATAATAATAAAAAAAAAATCAATTAGAATTAGAAATGATTTTAAATGTGTTTATTATGCAACTATCTTCTTTAAACTCATTATTTATTAATTATCAGTGTTCATTTTGTTCTTTTTTTGTTAAATATATACCTAAAGAAGAACTCTTAATTTCATGCAACAATCTATTTATGAATTTGTGTTTGTTTTGTTTGCATATATTATTATAATAATAACCTAAGAGCAACTTAACTATTGGTCACATTACATACAATAACTATATAATCCATGTGCCTTGATAGAAAAATGGCTGCTAAGAGACAAACAATCTTTTTCCTTTATATTTGACAATTGTTGTATTAAGTATTATTTAATTTAACTTTCCCATAGGACTTTGTTTTGTAATTATATATTGTGTATATTTTAATCCCACCACTCTATTGTGTTGATAATGGTATCTCCTTCTTAAGAAATTCCATAAATACTATGTGATATTAATAACATCTCCAATTATCATCTACTGTGATAATTGTTCTGTGATGTAAACATATACATAGAAATGCATACCAGAATACCATTCCAGTACTGCTTTTTAGTATATTTTATAATGTCATCAATGCTAAGAACATTTTTTTGTGACTTCTTAATATTGACTTCTTAATATTGCTGTCAATCACCTGAGGATAAAATGATTATAAAACTTCTTAAGTTGAAAGTAAGTGAACAAATTTCTCCAACTATTCTTAATTTTAAGGTAATAAACAAAAAGTGTAAGCATGTGCATTTTGTTTATGTTTGTGTTCTGAGTTATTTTGAAAAAAAAATTTGAATTAATTCTAATACAAAAATTGTTTACAGTGTTTAAAAATGTTTATTAAAAGAAAAACCCATAACACAATTAAGATAAGTTATATATTAGTTATGTTTAAAGTAACAAAATTTTAAGTAAATGAAATTTAATATTTAATTTCCCATTGAACAGATTTTTTTCTAATATTGCATTGCACTCTATTCACTAACAAACAGTTACAAACCCCCTCACAGCCCAACAAAAAGAAGATGATATGTACGACATGTAAATTAGTTGTGTGGTCTTGTACAGACTTATGCTGACCATTCCCAAGATACTGCGATTAATTGAACCCCAACCACCAAAGTTTGCCAGTATCCTCTGTCTAGTATTCAGATCTGTTAAAAAGTAACTAATTTTTACTAAGAATTGAACCATGGAACCTTTGACTTTGAAAATCACCTGTTGAAAACTGATTTGTGGATGACAAGTTAACTACTGGTCCAGTGAGCTCTTGAACAAATAAATATGAATAGAAAAACTTATATGGAAAATAAATTAAATAAAACTTTACATCCAAAGACGTAACAAGAATTTTAAAACAGGTGTGACGGATCAAATTTAGAGAACATTTCTGATTTTGTAAAATCAAAAAACAAAAAACTCTGGCTTTATGTTTTCATAGTTCTGTAAAGAATTCTCTTGATAAAATGAAACAATTTGACATCTTTCATTTATCTTCTGTCAATAATTTTTCAATTTTAAAGAATAGAAGAAAAATTGGCAATCAGTAATATTGTATTATTTAAAATTGCTGTCAATATTTCATTTAGTAAACAGTAATGGCTATACCACTATGTAACTGCAAATATAGTTTTGCCTTTTAGTATGACATTTACATGACTATTTGGGCACATCCCTATCTATTGTTGGTACAATTAATTCTTGCTTTTTTACTACCTTGTATGAAGTAAAGGAAGTACTGTGATTGCCAAAAATTTTGGTTTTCAGATTTCAATGGAAATATCCATTTTGACTAGTTTTGGCATGACATCTGTATGTATGTATCTTGCAAAACTCAAAAATTATTAGCACCCCCCCCTTTTGCTTGCAATCAACTGGACCAAAAGCCAAAATCCAAAAATTGTGAATTTTGGACTTTTACTGCAGTAATAAGACCTTATTGAGTGCTTTTCAACAATATATCATAACTGGTAATTGTATTCATTGGTTCCAGACTTATAGCCAAATAAAATTTTAATTAATGAAATATTTGGATTTTACAAGGCGAAGGCACATCAGTTCAAATCCCCGAGTTCATATGCACATATTTTTTTTAACTTTTTTCTTTTTAAGTATTTTGATTTATTAATAACTTCTAATATTTATTTTTATTATTTATTATTAACCTCTAATTATAAAAAAAATTTTACAATAAATAATAATCGAATAATAACAATAAAAAAAAATAGGAAAAAATGCAGAAGTTATTTGTGAAATAAAATTTTATATACTTAGCATTTTAATTGAAAAATCTTTACAGAGATTAATAATTATTAACAAATTAATATATTTAAATTTTTAAAAAAAAGTTAAAAAAATATATGTGAATGAACTCACATATTTGAACCAATGTATGCATATGGTTACGTATCCAACATGTTCTCACTACAAAAATTCTGATAACAGATCACCACAAAAAAAGTAATTCAAATTGGTATCCACCACAATGCAATTGTTTAACTTCCACTTTATTAAAGAACTGGAGGATTGTATCTCACTTAAAATGAAAAAAGTTTAAATGAAGTGCAGCAAAAAATGTATATATATAATTTAGTAGACTTATAAGGAAAACTGGGGTGTCCACATCAGATTTTGGATGTTTTATAACAACTCAACATTGAAATATCCATATCCTTAAAATGTGTACTTTCTTTTTACTGTAAATATATATGAAAAATTATTTTTCTTTTCATTGTGTTATTAATAAATCTGAGAAAGAAATAAACTTTAAAAGTTGTTTATATTCTTAAATATATTACTTGATGACATTAGAAGCCAATTCAAAGTTATACTTGAACTCTTGTGTTGTATATTTCAACACAGTTTGAAGTGGTGTGAGAAATGGAGAGAGAGCTATTTATTTCAATTAGCAGAAAGGGTACCCTTAATATGGGTTGTCTCATCTCTAAGAAGGAAGATGGAGTAGCTTAGCTTATCTTGGGATGAGCTGAAAAGTTTTGTTGTATAAACAGTCAGAAGTTTTTCTTTTAGTATTGTGTTGGCCAAGAAGGGAACAAAACCTTTTCCCCTTTTGCACTTTTGTTTTGTTTTGAACAGCTTTCCTTTATTTATCTTGTTGTATTCTAAACTAAAATACGAAAAAAAAATTTATAAGATAATTGGAAATCTTTCCCAGAAAAATATGTTTTTAATAAACTTTAAGATTTTTATAACTTTATTTTAAGTTCTCATCTACTTCTTTCTTAATTTATTATTCTGATTTTTTCTTTTTTTAATAATAGATTTTGACTTTTTCCATATTGTATCTAAAATGTTAGAATGTTAAAATTATCTTTTGTATTAGATAGAGAATCACATGAATATTTTAAATAGAAACACTACATCCATCACTTTCTTAGTATCTTTTGTTTATGGTGTTCAATGAAGAAAATTAAAACTCTTTAAACAACATACCAAACCAAATTTTATAAATACGAGTATAATGTTTTTATGAGTTTGTAATCAAAAACCTGGCTGGATTTGGATTGATTCTTTTTATTTAGTATATTGTATATTGGTTATTTACTACATTGATCTGTCTTTTTGTAAAATTTTATATATTTCAAGCTGTAGAATATCCAGGTTTTTTTCAACATTGACGGATTTGTGATTGTATCCATAACATTACTGGTAAATTTAGATTCTACATTGTTAGAGAAGCTTTCAAGTATCCATTCTTATTATATGGAAAGGGCTTATATTGAGAGCCCTCTTCATAGCAGTGTAACAGTCAAAACACTTGTCTCACTAATACAAATCTACAAACATAACAACAATCTTTGTTTTACATGTACAAAAATAATCACATTTTATCACTAATAAGCATTATAAAATGCACAAACGCATAACTTAAATGAACATATATAATTAAAAGCCAGCACATTTTTTAATTATCTGTCTGCCTAACCAAGAAACCTCCAACAGTTACTTCAGCTGTTGACAGGGTGAGATCTCCAGCACTGAAAATAATCATAAGGTTACTGAGAATGTCTTGTAGTTGTTAGATTTGATTCAGTTTGATGTTTCAAATTGTAATAGTTTTAGACAGCATTTTATTGATGTTGTTCTTACAGATACCATCAGAACCTGCTCTAGTAGCTACATCACCAGAGACAAAAAAACAAATTGCCGCCTCTTAAGAATATATATATATTTTTTAAATAAAGGAACACATTTTTTTTTTTTTTTATTAAAAATCAAATCATTTTATTTAAATTTTAATAAAAACATATATTTAGAAAGAAACATATAACATAACACTGATAATCAAGCAGTACAAAACAGTAGAAATTAAGAAATATCTGTACCTAGCCACAAATAATTTTAACATTTTTAAATGCTATTAAAATGTTGTATTATTGCACAAACAACCGAAATATCATTATTTTGAAAATAAAAGGAAAAAATCTATATATGAAATTTTCAATTAATTGGGTATTTAACACATCAATATTTTTCTCACACTTAAAGCCAGAATGGTGCCCCTAGATTTTGGCACCCCAGATAAATGTCCAGGTTGGCCGCCCCAAGAACAGGCACTGATACCATAGACAAAACCACTAGGAGATATAAATGTTGATAAAATCATGAGAAATGTTTCTCTCAGCACTAGTACATTTTCAGTCATAACTCACATACACATATCTTAAGTATTGTTAATACATGCTATTCAAAATCTTTGGTGTAGATTAATCTTGGGACTAGATACACATTACAAAATAAGATATATTGCAATGCTTAAAACTAGTCAGAATATTTACACATTCTACTACTTGTAACTTCAACTTTTAAATATTTATCAGATTTAAAAATAATTATTACTTCATAAATGCAACAACCAAAGGCTTAATATAACAGTTACTTAATATATTTATTTACTATTATCTATAAAGAGAGCTACAAAAAAATAATTTAATAATAAATTGAATCATTATTAATAGATTAAGCTCAGTACTAAACACATAATAAATTCTGTTTAAAAAATTAACTCTTAACAACTCTGTAGGATTACTTTACCATAAGGCATGCTATGTTTTTAGTGTAACTGCTATTTATTTAAATTTTCATCCAAAATTTTTATTTTATGAACTTAATTTAAAACTATTCAAAACAAAATAATTTAATTGTATTTTACTACATTCATTTATTGTATTGAGAATGTTGCATCATTTGTTTTGTTCTTTATTAAATGTCACAAAAAATGCATTTAAATATACTTCTAAATTATCTGTACTATAATTCCTTATTCATTAATATTACTTAGATGTAATGAAGGATTCACTTTTATTAGTTTATTTAATACTGTGGAAGTATAATGGGAAAACTTAGTTTATGATATAAACTTCATCCTTTAGCAGTTAGTAAAAATTAGATAAAACTTTATGGAAAACACAGTTATTTATAAACAGGTAAATAATTGTTTACTTTGTTGTAATAAAAACAACATAAGCCACATAAAAGAAATTAAATTATGTGAAATGATTTACGTATTTTTTTAAAATCATATTGTTTAAACTAAATATTACATGAACTGCTTGACTTAAAATTTAGATCTCTAACTAATCTCTTCTAGAAATGAGGTTTTTTTTAATTATTATAAGGTGATTTTTTTAAATAAAAACTAAGGCAGCATGTCACAAAAAAAAAGCCTAGTAATTTTTATCACAAAAAAGTGCCTCTGCCCAACTGCCTTGAAGATTTCTGAAAAAGCTCAGAGAATAATCACTACTACCTGGCACATGTGTACCAGAACTATTTTTATCCACAATAGACAAAAATTTTCTATTTTTAAGTTTTTTTTTTTTCTTTTGATAGGTTCTTGTTGTGCCATTACCAGTATTTATTGTTGGCTATGACACTTTAAGTTGTCCTCATCATCTTCAACAGCATCTCAAAATACTTAATTTGTAAACATCCTGAACCACTGTCTGAGAGTCTTAAAAGTTGTTTTCTACCAGGGCCAAGCTCACCCAA
Source organism: Zanna intricata (assembly GCA_010016005.3). NCBI lineage: Eukaryota > Metazoa > Arthropoda > Insecta > Hemiptera > Fulgoridae > Zanna > Zanna intricata. The sequence continues at coordinate 11,439 of JAAAKQ030045541.1, forward strand.
AATCATGCCTACTTGAATTATATTTCCTTCTCTTTATAGTGTTTGAGATTTGTGCAAATAAATGAAGACACTCTAATGATAATCCTATCCTAACCACACAGATTATTATTAATAATTGTCTATATGTCCACATTTCAAAACCATTAATATATTTCAGCATTGCCTCAGTTAGTATATCAATGATTTGATTCCATACAATAGAACTGGAAAGTGTTCACAGTGCATCATCATAATGCAAGAAAAGTCACAACACAAAAAAGTTTCGTCATTTTAACAAAAACACGATGAGCAGTTCAATCCATATTTTAATTTCTACTGATTGATTCTCTCTTACTATATTTCCAGTATCACTGTTCAAAAGAATAGTATGCTTACTGATAATCATATATTTGGTTCTATCAGCAGTCTATCTCAATCTCTTCATAAACAGCACTAACATTGTTTACTACTATCTTTAGAGCCTCATTTGAATCAATTAGATGTCATCAACAAATCTAACATAATTCAGAGTTAAACCAATAATGATAATTCTGTTGCCTCAGCAAGTGCTTGATTAAAAATCTCTTGAGAATACAGATTAAAAAGTTAAGGAACATTATCTGGTGTACATCTGTTTGATGCTGATTTCTTCTGACATTTAATACTCTAGTGAAATATAATATACATTCTATCAATATAGTAGACAGTTTGATGGTACTATAAATTGGTGATTGTAAGAATATCTTTTTCATCAAGAAGTTCATCTTGTTCAAGAAGTTCATCAGGTGATTATCACCTATATGCCACAACTTAGATCCTGACATCTCTAAACCAGAAACTGAACACACCAAAAGTGCCTCTCATTCTCAAACAATTTCAAAAACCAAATTGATCTCTGGAATTTTCTTTAATGTTTTTATATGTTCAACCATGCAACACGCATAAAAATATTTTTAAAACATGACCCATTAAGCTAATAATCTGATAATCACTGCATTTCAGAGTATTGTTTTTTTTACAGTAACAATAAATTTTGATCACAGAAAGTCTTCACAATAAAATATCAGTTTCACAGATGGAGTTAACAAGCACTTTCAGTGTTTATCATTAGATCTTAATAGCCTCAGTATTTCAGTGCTCAGTTTATCAGAATTATTTGCTTTCCAATTTTTGCTAATTTTACTGCTTAAACGATTTCTTGCTCAATAATTGACAGGAATGATATTGCATCTATAGCACAACAAATAGATTTATTATCCTCAAATATCTTTTGAGATTTATTCTTCCCACAATGTTAACAAAGTATTAATGTAAATGATTCTACTACCACAATTGTCTTGCAGGTAAAAAGTAAATTCTCTCATTGTAAACCAGCTGTTCAGATTGTGATTGTGATTGAATTGTATTGTGACTGCTGTTTAGATTGTGATTATATTCATAGTTTTCAATTTTAGCACATTTATCTTGCTTTCCTTACTTCCTGTCTATTCCCCTAATAAAACCTGCTTTAATTTTATTTTTATTTTTATTTCTATCGCTACAACTTTGATCCATAAGTTTAATGATCTCACCAGTCACCCATCTTACTTTTTCTGCCTTTTTCTTACTGTCAATTTGGTATCCTGAACATCCTACTTATATTTTGAACACTGTTCCTCAATTTCTCAATATTTTCCTTCCGTTTGCCACCATCACCAGTCTGTTCTTCAAAACCTCCACCACCTCTTGCATAATGACTTTGTTAGACAGTGATTGATAATTAATAATAAAAAATAAATGTGATCTAATATATCACTTCAGAACAATATTTTTATTGTATCAATTCATTAGAAACATTGGAGACTAGAGACATTGGGGACAGCAGAGTAGGTTGCACAGAATGTAACAATCTGGCAAAATTGTATACAATTTTTTTTTTTTTAATTATACACAAAATAACCAAGTAAACATCAGTTTAATTAATAATGATAAAATAAATGTTAATTTATATCTAAACAACCATTTATTAAAATTTTGTAACTATTAAAAAGTTCAACGCAGTCTTCTGCCACAACGCAAAACTTCATGTTAATTAGAATTTCATTTAGAAATTGTGGATTCAATATTAATTTTAAATATAAAATCTGGATTAATAACTAATAAATACTTTACTTTTACAGGGATTTAAAACTAGAGAACATACTTATTGATAGAAGGAAGGACTGGATAAAACTTATAGGTAAATTTGCATTGGAATTTTGTTTTTCCATTTTCTGCTGTTGTTTCTGAGGTTAGGCAAAAGAGTTTTCAAGGGATTTTTATGGTTGAATCCCTAAATAAAAAATACAAATGGATTTTTCATATTTATAAAATCACCTAGTACAGTTTAAAAGTTTAACAACTTTTAATACTAATTAAAATTATGCAACAATAGTGAGATACTTACACACAAAAAAAATTTTATTACTTAAACCTCATTCAACTTATGAATAATATAAAGATTGAGGGTGAGTTAATTATTTTTGTCATATCTTCTATCCCTTAGATTTCTAGGTAAGAAATTTTAACTTCTAGATAACATTTTTAATTAGAAAGAATAAGAATAATCATTCTTAATTATTAAGTTAATTAATAACATCCCTATACAATGAATAATAGATTACAATAATTCTTAAAAACAAATAAGTTCTTTATTGTAAGAAAGTGTATTGTTTTCTTTGTAAAATCTCAAGCTGCTTGCAGATTCACAAATACAAAAATATATATATATATGTTTTATATAAATGAAATTAATTCAAGATACTCTTATGGATTTATTTGTATGGAATATGAAGTCTAATAAAGTAAAATTACATTAAGAGAATGAAAAGTTAAAATTTTTTACTAGATAAATTAATATGATGAGTGAACAGTATGACAAATGGATAGAAAAATATATTTAATTCTTCTTAAAATTCATTATTTCATCAATTAAGCTTTAGCTAGTTTTTCAGCTTTAATTAGGTTATGTCAATAAACACAGAATTGTTAGTTTTGCTACTTTTTTGCCTACTTTTGCTTGCTAACCTCATCTAATTAATATTAAAAAACCAAATTATATTTGATACTTGGTAGGAATAATAAGCTTTCAAACTTTTTAGTTTTTTTTTTTAATTTTTTCAATGCCCATATTAAAATATAAAGTAGATTGGGACACTCACTGGCAAGTAAACTTAATGGGTAAGTTTACTTGTCAGTTAACACCTGACCTAATTTATACTTTATTGTGGGCACCAATAAAAAATTACCACTAAATTAATATCAACTGTATCTTGAAGCCAACTTTCAATTATTGATTTTTATCTGTCACTAACAAGATAGAAAAAATCAGTATTATAAATATATTTGAAGGAAGGAAATTGTAGAAAGCTTTCTTTGATAATCAAATAATTTTTATAATGTTCTACTATTAGATTATCAAAAAGATAATTCAAAATACCAGCTTACTTTGTCATATTAAACTTAACTGAAAAATTTTTTTTATCAATACAAATAATATATATAATTTGTATTATATTTAATCATGTGTTTTATTAGCTTGAATCATTTTAGAAATCTGTACTGCTGTACAGATTTTTTTTTCAGCAATATGAACATAAATATAAATTTTTAATTTACTTTGAAGATGCAAAATTTTGTTCGACCAAGTATGTGATTCTTAATTCCTTTATTTGATGAGATATAAGAAAAAATTATTCCTTAATTATACCTCTTATCTAAATATTTATTATACTAATAAACCCAGTTTTTGGCAAATTAAAGTTTTATTATGTTTACATGTAATTTTTTATGATGAATTCAATTTTTCCATTACCCACAGTGTTTGTGTGATAACATTTTTTAAGTATTGCTTATGAAGAATTTTTCCACAAAACCAATAATTAATTTAAAAAATGTGAGATAAAATATGTACATAAAAGAATATTTTAAATGAGATCGTTTGAGGTATAACATCACAAAACAGTAGCTTTGCATGCATGATGATTCATATACTGAAGGTTTCTGACATTGTCAACACAGAGCAGTCTTGCAAGTCATATCATCAATACAACAATATTGTCAAAATGTCATTGTGTATGCCTAATCTGTGGTTTCATTCAGTTTTGTGATTTACAGTTATTGTGTCAAGCATGTTGTATTAGTGAATAAATATACAAAGTCAATGAAAAAAATAATCTGAATAATTTCTGTTTTATGAGTGAGGATTTACCTTAAAATAACAACAAATTTTGATTCCACTAATTAAAAAATGTTATGAACTATATTTTGGTTGTAAAATAGGGGATCAAGATAACAATTGGGCTCCTCACATCTGCTGTTCGATCTATGTGAAACATCTGACAGAAAAGGGTAGGGGTAACATTGATAACACAATTTTTGTTTCTTAACATTTGATAGAAACCAATTTTTTAGTGCTGAAAATGAATCTGGAAGCAAATTTTTTTCATTGTCTTACATTTTGTAAAAATTTGATAATTTATAAATTATATGATACATGACTGAACACGACATATGTCTTTTAATTTATATTATTAGTATTATTATTATTATTATTATTATATATGTGCCCAGTGTATATTCTTAAATCTATTAATCTGTTGTTAACAATGAAACAATAACTTAGTCATAAAACACCACATACCATGACACCATACCTCTCTATTGAAGCATATATTAACAAGTTTCATAATTTCTAGACAATTCAAAATAACATAAGCTTTGTTGGCTTCACTAGCAAAGTCAACAACTGCTTTTAAAAGTACTATCACTTCAGTCAATCTGATAACTGTGTTAGATGAATGAATAGTCTCATAATGCCTCATAAATGTCTAAATAATTTGGATAGTTTTTGTTACATATGTTCACTACAAAATCTACAGAAGAAAAACATACAATTTAAATTAAAAAGCTTATAAATTGTAGTTTGACTATAAAATAAGAGATCAGGATAAGACATGGGCTTCTCATATAATATGATATCCTCATATAATATGTCTCCCTCTACGAATCATGAGACCTTGCCGATGGTGGGGGGGCTTGCGTACTCAGTGATACAGAGTAGCTGGACCG
>JAAAKQ030045585.1:0-16504 GCA_010016005.3 Zanna intricata
ATTCATTCATCTCATCCCTCTGAAGATATACTTAATTGTGGTTCCGGAGGTTAAAAAAAAAAAAAAAAAAAAAATTACCAGTAATAATACCAGTTTCTTCTTTTTTTCAGTATGTACTTTCTTCTGATTCATTTTCTTATTTTTAAGTAGACACTAATTAAATAATCTGATGTTTCACCAAATCTATATATATATATATATATATATATATAAAATAATGCCTATGAAATACATATAAGTATATTAATCCCTATTAATTTACATATACACGTTTTTAGAAGTCAAAAAAATTTGATTTCACTAATAATTTCTGATTTTTTTTCGTATTTTTTAAAAAAAGTTTATTATTGAATTATTATATTTTGTACAATCACTGGTTATTATTTTTTACAATTACGGGTTAATAATAATTAATAAATCATTATATTTAAATTAAAAAAAAGAAGAAAAAAACGAGATAAAGTCTGTTTCGAACCGATGTGCCTTTCTTTGTAAGACATTAATTAATTAAAATTTTATTCGGCTAATTTTATTTTATTTTATTTTAACTTTGGAACCACTGAAAATGAGTACCACTTATATATAACTGAAAAGCTCAAAATGAGGGCATATTACTGCAGTTAAGAAAAAGTCCAGAATCCACATTTTTTTGGTATTTTGGGATTTTTTAGATACATTTCGGTCAGTCGATTGCAAAAGGGGAGGTACAAAATTAGATGTTACAACAGTTCTAAAACTAAAATTTCAATATTCTATGGCAAATTGTTTTTGAATTTGGATGTGACATCTATACGTATGTACAAACATCGGGCTGATACTAGATACAAAATGGATTCAGGGATGGTGAAAATGGATATTTCTACTGAAATCTGAAATTTTTCGCGATCACAATACTTTCTTTATTTCGTACAAGGAAGTAAAAACAACTTTAAAAACTGATTTACAAAATAATATTATATTAATTTTTTAAACTTTTTAACGGGTTCCAAATTAAAATTGTGTGGCCATATCATAAAAAAACAAACAAATATTTCGAAAGATTTTGAATGCTGATTTTAATTTGTTACCGAGTTTAAAATTCGTGGTTTAAAGAGAAATCGGTTAAATATTGTTATTTATTTTTTTAGGGAAGATTTTTTTAAAGTTTAATTCACTGTATTAATTATGATGATTATATATAGCCAGTTATAATTAATAATTAATATTATGTTAATAATTAACTTAATAACACAAAATCATAAAGGAAAGGAAAAAAAAATTATTGAAATAATTTTAGTGTAAAAAAACTTTTTTTTCATTAGAGAGATAAGATCAGGGAATTAATCCTCTATAAATTAATAAGTAATTCTTATCTCTCACAACACATGTGGCATTATAAACCGTTACAAAATAAAAGGTAATACTAAAGTTTACTATTAACTATGGACGCCAACGTAAAACGGCTGGCTGCGTGTGACGTTTATAAGCTGTATATAAAAAGAATCTAATTGGAGGTCATCCCGTTCAGCACAGTTTTATTGATGCTACTTATATTGAACGACAAAAAATTTTCATTTCTGTGAAACTATAGAGTTTTTCTCTTTATTAACTATCATATCATTTTTATTTCTATGTTAAATTTCTATCATATTATTTTTCGTTGTTAAAGTTAATGAATAAACAATTACTTTCTTTTATTGTTCTCAATTATACATATTATAATTTAATCGTACGTATTTCAAGTTTATTTATTTATTTATTCTAGAGTTATTGCGCGTGAAATTAGAAAAAAAATTACGTTCTATTTTCCTGATAATCCCAAATTATCTGACAAAACATGCTATTTTTAACAGTAGATCAGTACATCTAAATTTGAAAAAAAAATCCACCGAGCTCAGTATTGCAGTGTTGTGAGGAAACTCTGTCGTTAATTCGGAAGGTTTCGGGTTCGAATTCCAATCGGAAGTACAGTCAAGCCAAAAAGCGATTAAATAATATTCATCTTTGGATCATTAATATCATTACCATTAATAATCATCAAACTCATCTATCGGCATAACAATATCTGACACGACAAATTTAGTTTAAATATAAGAGACGGTAGAACCGATGTCAAGAAGGTAAGGTTGTTAGTTTAACCTCAAAATGCTCATTGTCAATTTCAAAATACAACACTAATAACGGCAAATAAATTTTGAATCAGTAACGGCTTTTTTTTATCAAAGAATATTCACGAGTTAGGTTTTATCTTTTTACATCGTTGTACAAAGTTAAGAAAGTGTTGTAATTATAAAAAAATTCGGTTTTCAGATTTCAACGGAAATACCCATTTTAACCATCCCTGAATCCATTTTGACTAGTTTTGGCGTGACATCTGTAAGTACGTATGCATCTTGTATAACTCAAAAACGATTAACCGTAGAATGTTGAAATTTTGGATTTAGGACTGCTGTAACATCTAGTTGTAAACTTCCCCTTTTGATTTAAGTCGACTGGACCAAAAGTGTCTAACAAATCCCAAAATCTAATTTCTTTTTTTGATTTTGGACCTTTTCTTAACTGCAGTAATAAGCTTTCATTGACAGCTCTTTAACGATGTATCATAAGTAATACTAATTTTATATATACACGTCCGAAGTCGGATTCGAACCGATGTGTGCATGATTACTTATCCGACACCTTCTCACTTACCACCATATAACTATTTAAGAAAAAAAATTAATATGTAAAGTAATATATAATGCAGTTACGGATATCACCATAAAAAGTAATGACATGTGGTGTCCACCAAATACAATTGTGTAACCATCCACTTTATTATAGAATTGGAGGATTGTATCTCCCTTTCAAATGAAATAAGGAAATGAAGTGCAGCAAAAAAATGTATATGTAATTTAATATACGTTCAAGGAAGTCATTTGGTGTCAAATTAGATTTTTTATATTTAGAAAATCATTAATCGTATGTTGTATAGATAAACAGTTAAAACATAATCCTTACGGTATTTTTTCTTTTATAAAAATCATTTGCTGTAAGACCAGTGATACCGCAATTGTAACATAATTTTATCTTTTTATTTTGCGTATTGTTTCTGAGGTTGAATCATGGTAATAATAATTACGAAAATAAGTCTACTTTGTGAATTTCTTTTCCCAAGATGATTCTGCATCGTTCTTATTTTTATAATTTAAACTTATTTTCTTAAAAGCCAAAATAGTTTCTATTAAAAAAAAAACCTTTCAATTTTGGCTTGAGAATTAAAGTTTTTCTGGTTTAATCCCTTAGTATTACCACAGTTTAAAATAGGAATCAATTCGCAGTCATTATTTTAGCGTTATTGGCTAATAAAACTTTGGTATGTACATATTCACAAAAAGACTAAGACCCCCCTTCTTTTTGTCGAGGCAAACATCTTTTTGCTTCGACCAAACACGATTTTTCAAATACTTTCCGCAATTCTATTCTGCTTAAAGAAGGAAAATACATTTGACGGATTTCATACATTAGATCATCGACTGAAAAATTCAAATGTTCCGGCAGCGAATGAAACCACTTCCGAACCTTTATCGTGAAGTTTGCCGGTTATAATGTTCCGCATTATACTCGAATAATCAATTAAACAACGTACGCGTGTTCCCAATCAGTTGTACTTATTGCGACCAGACGTCTCCGATTTATAGTTAAAGAATTGCGCAATCGCACACACAGAAATGATTGGATAAATATATACTCAGTGGCGGCTGTTACGACCTGTAAAAACGAATTCGTTAATGCTGCTTGCAATAACCCTCTAGCTACTACGGCGGGGTTAAAAACCTTTCAGCTGTTACTTGCGAAGTCGAAAATGGCTCGTCAACTGCTATCTTCTTCGGCAAGGACCCGTCGGCTGCTACCCGTTTATGAAAACGAAAGTACATTGTCTGCTGCTGACGTCGACGAAGTTGAAAACCGCTGTGCCTGCTGTTGCTGCGCCTGTTGCCGTAGATGCTGTACTTGTTCCTGTTGTCGCGCCTGCTTGAGTCTAAATATCTCCATCATTGTCTGCACGGTCTGCCCTAGCATATCCTGCATTGAATTCTGCAACATTGTCATGATCTGCTGTGGTGAATCCATCGATGCATTCAAAGCAGTACTGGTATTAGGTTACGGGGAGTCTGTACCATAGTTTTTATAAAATATTTGAGCTTTGAATCTCGCGTTTTTTTAATACTTCTTTAGTCATAAATAATATAATTTTTGAGAATATGAAATTTAATGGGGAAAGTAATTTTTTTCAAAAGGGTGTAAATCATAAAATCCATTTTCCTTTTTCATTTTTAGTACCGAGCATAAATTGTTATATATATATATATATGTATTTTGAAATATAATAGGGAAATTAAATTTTTTCTTTACATCACTGATTCTTTAGAAACGTTTTAATTTGTTTATTTGACATTTATAATCATTTACTGCGTTAATTTGATATTTTTTTTGTGTTTGTAAAAAAAAAAAAGTGTAGTTTTTTCAGTGAAGTTTGGTATTTTGTGTGTAATTTTTTTGTTGTAATAATGCCATAAACCCAGAAACTATTCAAAAAAAAGGAAAGGAATTGCAGGTAAAGCTGCAGCTGTAGGTGTCAAAAAATAAATTTATAAATGGGAAATTTTTAATACTTTTGTTTATTGAAAAAAAAAACCCTAAGTTGTCTTCAAATTTATTATACAAGGATGCTGATAATTTCAGTGCATTTTTAGAAAATGGAAATATAATTGTAAATATTAAATTATTATCTTGACATAATTAGTGAACATAAGTGAGGATTTTATGATAGTAAAGGTAGTTTATCTTTTTTTGAAGATACTACTAATAGATTAGGATAAACCTCTAAATTAGGTTTAAAATTCTCGTTATGTCCATCCTCTTAATCTGTGAGAACTAACAAATACGTAATCATGGATATGAAAATAACATTAGGTTCATTTAAGGTATGCGAGCAATAGGTAAGGGTCAGTCTTCTGCTACAGCTTTTGGCGCAGTAATGAATCTTTCTTTTTCTGTTCAGCCACCTAAAACACCTAAAGGTATTACATCAGAGGATGAATGAGGATGATATGTATGAATGTAAATGAAGTGTAATCTTGTTCAGTCTCAGGTCTACAATTTCGTGAGAAGTGTGGTTAATTGAAATCCAACCACTAAAGATCACCGGTATCCACAATCTAGTATTCAATCCGCTTAAAAGTAACTGTCTTTGCTAGGTTTGAACCTTAAAACGCTCGACTTCAAAATCAGCTGATTTGTGATTTCGAGTAATCACTAGACTAGCCCGGTGGGCACAGTAATGAATCTGGCAAAATCTCCTTCTTGATTTACGACACTAAATAATATATTAGGAAATGCTGTAAAATCTACAGCTCGTGAATCAATGAAAGCAACTATCAAAGAAGCTGTAGATCATAATGATGGATTCACTGATCTGACAGTTGAAGTTGATGGTACAGGGCGGAAAAGTGGTTTCAAAAATTTAAATCGTTTTGTTTCTGCAACAAATATTGTTACAGGAAATGTTGTAGATGTGAAAGAGTTTCATGTAAATATTGTCAAAGTTGAAAATATAAAAAACATAAAAATAGATGAAAAAAACAATGGTTCTTGTTCGGGAAACTATTCGGTTGTAAGTGGCGGAATGGAAAGTGCTGTCGTAGTTGCAATTTTTAACCTTCCGTAAACGTAAACTTAATGTAATGGAGTACATTAAGTACTTGGGTGGTGGGGGAGAGTAAAGGCTTTTAAAATGTGTTAGAATCGTCTAAAATAATGCAACTGAGATATGAAAATTGGCCACAATCAGAAGCCCATTGGAAGTCGATTTTGGCGATTACGACAGAAGTTGAAAAATACAGTCCTCTTTAATGAGAAAAAAATATCCGGAAAAGGGAGGTTTACAGATAAGGATATAGATAGCATACAAAGTTATTATGGGAAGGCTATTAGAAAAAAAGTCAAAAGTGTTGAAGAATGAGACGCACTGTTTGGGATATTTATTTCCACCGTATTTCGACTGATGATCGGACTTATAGTTTTGTTTCCAAAACTCAGATTGCATAGTAAAAATATTAAATTTTATAATGCTCATTACTCAAATAAAAATTGTATTCCAATTGTTGTTGCTAAAGTTATAAAACCTGTATTTCGAGATTTGGCCGATCCTATTCTGTTACCAATGTGTGTTCAAGGGCTCACTCAAAATCCGAAGGAATCCTTCAATAACAGAGTGATGGACTAGGTGTCAAAAAACATTTTTTTTTCACTTGGAGATACTGAAATATGGTGTATATGATATTGTATTAACTTAATAAAGGGCAATATAAAAATATTAATATTTATATTAATATTGCTAATATTAATATAAAAAGGGCAATATAAGTATTTTAATAGCAAGTACCAGGATTATATGTGAACAAAAAAAGCAAATAAAGATGTCAACTAGATTTATAGTAGAAAGAACACAAAAAGGAGATCAATAGAAGTAGTAAATAATCCTGGCATCCTGAATATAGAGCTGGAATGCGCAGCTACGTGGGTTAGTAATTTTTTATTTTAATCTCCGTTTACCGAAAATTAATATTTTTTCACACTTACGTACCTTTTTCTCAAAAACTACTGCTTATATAAAGACGAAAAACATTTCACTGTAATTTTGTACTATACAAGTACATATGCTGAATAAGTACTAACCTATTACTTGCAACAGAAATACATATTTTTAATTTTTGTTCAAAAATTTTCTGCTTGATGTAATGGTTTGATGTTTATTCGGTGTGTACATGAAAGGCCTAAAATACCACGGTAAAAAATTCAAGGTGTAAAAAGCTGAAGAAAAAGGAATAGAAGCTGAGAAAAAAGTTGAAAATGATAAATTTAAAATGGGCAAGTTAGAAGGGTACAAGGTCCTGCTACCTAGTTAATTAACCTAGTACAGAATATTTTTAACTACCTTCCGTTCCCCGTTTCTTGATTTTCTTCATTTATTAACAGAATAATTGTAGCTGTTTTTGTATTACCATGTTGCGACTCGAAACTCTCCATTTTTAAATTTTAACTCCATCTCTATTTGCTTGCTTCAATTTCTGTACTAATTCTCTGTTTTGTTACCACTACAAAGAAGATTTTTTCGGTGTAGAATTTTTTTAATTCATTCATAGCTAAATCTGCTGCCATTTTTTTTTTTGTTTACGTCGTACAACGTGAACAACAACGGATTTTAAAATTTCAGGTTATAACTTCTCAATCAGCTATCAAGTGTGAAAATAACTATGTGTAAACAAACAGCAAAACAAACCGTTTGTTTACGTTTACACACCGGGTTGATAATAAAATAAAAATCAATAAATATAATAAAAATACATTGTAGGTAGGTTTATACTTAAAACGTAGAATTTTACTTAAACCTAGGAGGTATTTTTTTGTAGTCTATCAACATATAGATAAAACACTAACATTTTAAATAATATATGTTTAAAAAATAAACCTACTAAAATAACTGAACTAAAAAGTAAAAATAATACTCATTCAATGATTCGATAGAAACAGATTTTTTTTTAAGTAGAATTTTTTAAAATTAAGGTACAATAAATAATTAATCATGGTTTCAATTTTTGCACAGACGTCAAAAAATTAAAATTTAATGAGTAATTAAAAACGGTATGAATTAATTTTTTTTTTTTAAAGTATTCTTCTTTTGTGAGATTGATTAGTTTTTTAAATTTATTACAAAATAACTGAGACGGTACAGAATAGAATTCTGAATTAAAAAATGTAGAATTTATTAAACGTATGTATATTGAAATTTTCACAGATCAGTTTTCAAGATCAGCTTCAAAATTCCCAGTGAATTAAATAAATAATGCTGAGCGACTGAGTTACGATTACAGAATCGTATTTTTAATTTGTAAAAAAAAAAAGTTTTGGTATGAAATTTTTCAAAAGAAAAAAAAAGTTTCCACTAAATTACGAAGAAAAAAAGAATGAAAAATGCAGACCAGTACGGTTCAATAAAGTTTACTCGACTAATTCTCATTTGTAAATAACTTTTATTTTTGCACAATGAAATAAAAATTAATATTGATTTTAACCTTTTTTCCTCATAAAAGCATTAATTAATTCCAAATAAATCTACTTAAATTATCACAGTCAACTAAGTTTTTATTTATTGTAATTTAATTGCAAAAATATATAATCAAGAACTGAAAATCAGGTCCTGATCAGTTATTAAAATAGGATTACAGGATAAAAAACAGTTTAGTACTACCAATAAAATTTTATATATATATATATATATATAAATAATAATAATGCATATTATAAAACGTACCAGAACTTTCATGTACAATAATGCATTGACAATAAAGATACACTTATGTGTTACTTTAAACTTAGTACGCGTATTTTAAAATAATGCTTTGGTATAAAAAAAAAAAAAAAATAAAAAAATAAAATGAGACTCTCATTTTCTGCATATTACGAAAAATTACTGTAATTAAAAAATTTTTACTGTTTGTTTTTCCGGTACTTTAATTATCGTTTCGATTTCTGATTTCCATTTCATAATTTTAACGACAGCCCTTGTACCGTTATCTAATACGCTGTTTGAATTTTTAAATTGGTCGTACTGTTCCGGAGATATAACTGAATTTCTGAATAAGAGAATGACTGGACCATCGGATCATCGAGAGTATATATTTTGTTTGAAAACTTTAGCCCTTGTACTGCTAGAAAATACGCTGTTTGAATTTTTAAAATCGGTCGAATCGATCTGGAGATATAAGTAAATTTCGAAAAAATATCGGATAACCAAATGATCCAGTATACATCTTTTTTATTTATACGTTAGCAATCAAGATGGTAAAAAATAAGCCGTTTGAATTTTTCGTAGATATAACTGAATTTCGAACTAAGATAATGTCCGGATAACAAGACAACCGGACAATTGAGAGTATACAAGAAAAAAATGGAAACCCTTACAATATATAGACATTTTTTACCAAATCAGAATTTTTTTGTGTACTTATGGGGTCCTTAAGCTTGCATTTCAAAGAAATCAACTCTGTTTTATAAATATAGATAAGTGATAATTGTTTTAGAAAAAAGATTATTTAGGAGCATGTATATAACTTTATCTTCTATATAACTTGATTCTTCTAATCCAAAACCTATATGTTGATGGAACTGCACGGGTGAAAGTTGAGGACAATCTGTCGAATCCCTTCAAACCTGAACGAGGAGTACAAGGCTGCATATTATCACCAAAACTGTTCAACTTGTATAGAGAATACATCATGAGGAGAGCTCTAGACGGTTGAATAGGTGGTGTCAGCATAGGAGGGAGAAAGATCACTCACCTCAGCTTCGCCGACGACAGAACGATTTTTGCACCTAGAGAGAGGGAACTTGCCCAACTCTTCGCACATGTAAAGATGGAAAGCTTGCAACTTGGACCGGAAATCAACAGCTTTAAAACAAAGCTGATGATAGTGATGGAACAGGCTCTTTTGTGAGGACCAGCGAACTGCAACACCTGGAGACTGTAACTGAATTTATATACCTGAGAGCACCAATCAAGAACACTGGACGATACGAAGCAGAAATTAGAAGAACTGATATGGCCAAAAGCGCTATGGCACGCCTAGACAACGTATGGAAAGACCCAAACTTACATAAAAACACCAAACTGAGATTGGTGAAGTCTCTGGTTTTATCGATCTTTCAATACGGGGCGGAAACATGGACACTTCGGGCAACCGATCGAAGAAAAATAGACGCTTTTGAATTGTGGACATGGCGCCGTATGCTGCGAATCCACTGGTCAGCCAGACGTACCAACATATCCATTCTTCAGGAACTCGGAATATAGAAAAGACTATCTGATATCTGTAGGCAACGCATCATGAAGTATTTTGGGCATATAGTTCGGCGAGGCGAATCAAGCATGGAACTCATAATTGTGACCGGTAACGTCGACGGAAGGCGCTCCAGAGGCAGATCTCCTACCCGTTACCAGATACGCCAGTTGACAGATTCCACTCTACAGGATGCCATCCGTCAGGCCAAGGATAGAGAACAGTGGAAACGAATAATAGAAAATAGCCATAATGATCACGGTCCTCAGAATTGAGGAAACGACTGCTATATATATATAAAACTTTATCTACGTGGAACTCTATGCACAATTCTATGAAAAAAAAAAAATGAAATTAAATCACGTTATGTCAAGCTTAAATTTTCGTTGAATCATTTCCTAATACATGAAGTTTCTTTTATATTTCAGTATGACATTATTTTCTTCGTACAACAACTGTATGCTTAAACATATTTATGTTGAGCTAATGTTTTATTCAAACAACTTATATATTAGATATCAACGAAAGAGATGCGATGAACAAAATGTATCAAGATTTATTTTTATATAGTATTCTTAATAGTGTTTCGTATGTTACTGAATTCATCCTGAAGAATTCGTTGTAGGATGAAACAATATATCTCGTATTAATAAAATGCAATCCCTATAGAAAAAAGGAATCGAACAAGTAATCTGCTTCGTTAATCAATTTATTTTCAATCGAAAACAAACGGGATTTTTTGTCATACTTGACGGGTCTTATTTATTATTTAACAGGTATACAACTGATCACCACGAGACATGTACTAACGTATCGGGATTTTTCGCTAGTGATTGGTACATCCTGGTGACTACTTTTTGGTTATAGTTCATTATTTTATGAAGAAAAACAGTCACATAAATAAATAAAAAAATATATTTGTATTATTAATATACATTTCGCGTATAATTATTAATTAGTAAATAATATATATGTAATAAATAATAATAACAACAAATACAAGTACTACATATATATAATATAACAAGTATACACCTGACTACCACGAGACATATCCTACATTCCGGTGCCAAGCTAAGGAATGACATACATACAAATACCCTTTAGTAGGGCAGGATATTAAACTGAATTTGTTTTATTGTCTTCCCACGTATAGCAGTAAAGCAAATGACCCAAAAAAAAAAAAAAAATACTTTGCAAGCAATATTAGGGGTGGGTAAGGCGATAAAATTTTAAAAAATATGATTTTTTTTTGTTTTGTAAACTTTATTGAGTTTATTTATTAAAATTTTTATAGTGTAGATTTTTAATAGTAATACAATTTAAGTAATAATATTAAAATAAAATTTCACTGTAATTTACCTCCCATCTCCAAAAATGATATCTTGGGTAATTATTATTATTATTATTATTTTTCCACTATATAAGAATAAATAACCAAAGCCAGGACATGTTTGTTGTCAGATTTTATGTAAATGATGCATACATTTCTGAATGGATAAGTAAAATCAATGCAGAACATACAAAAAATAACGTTTTAGGAAGGTTTAACAGAAGAAAGCTCCTTATCATTAAAAAAATAAAACATTTCAATGAAAAGAAAGATTAAATATTGCTTTAATTATAAATAAATCTGGCCACAATGTTGCTTATCTTTCTTGGAATTGATGAAATTGAAGTTTGGTTTCACCTTAAAACCTTAAGATTATTAAATTCTTATTTTTATTTATTTTTACTTTTTAATTTATTGTATTTCTTATCTACTTTCTCCTCATCAAAATAAGAATATTTCAATAAAAAGTAGAAGATTATTAAGCTAAAATTTTATTTATACAAAAATAATGGAAAGAGAAGTTTAATACTTTGTTAAGATAACCAGCTAATTAAGGTACTGTTAACATATTAAAAATTAAGTTTTAAAATTTCTTTAAATAGTTTGTAAATAACAGATTACACATGGGACTATACCGGTACTATGCTGTTCGATATAGTTCTACCGGAATTTGCATACGGAAGGTTTAAGTTCGATGCTATGTCACCATTCGTTGATATCTACATGAATAATAAAATCAGCATTAAAGGCCGGTGATCGGTACAAAGATCATTGAGATAAACTGAAATAGAAATCTTAAAATCGGTTCTATTGTTTTTTAAACAATCAAGGACAAAAAAAATAAAAGCTTTACTTTTTAAAATTTTTTGTAAAAAATAATAGAATAAATATGATGTAAAATATATATTATGAAAATATATATTAAAAATGATGTCTGAAAAATAACTATTTGTTAGAATAGAATCACAAAAAGGATCAGTATGAATAACAACAAAAGAGGAGATGGAAATCAATGTTTTGCGTTTCAAACGCTGGTTAAGGGGTAAAAAAAGAACAGGAGTAATAAAGACTTGAGCTAGAATAAGAGAAATGATCATGATTGTGTTAAGACTTGTGACCTACAATACGCAGAGTCCCTTGAGCTTTTTGTTAATTAGCAATCTCAGCTGGCAGCGCGTCACATCAAGAACAGCGCACAAAATAGGCTTCACTTGGTACGATGAACTAAGATAGGTCTTTTCTTAATTGCAGACCGTCCACTTTGTACTAAACAAGAATAATTTTAGTTTATAATTTTATTACGGCTTAATGCTTCTTAAAAAATAACATTGCCCTTACCATTTAAAAACCACTCATTAAGAAACCGTGGTATTCATAAGTAACTCAGCTCACTACTCGTCTATTCTACCAGTCTGTTTTATTGAAACAGAACATCACTAATATTTATTTCATCCTTTCGTGAATAGAATTTTATTACGGATATTTGTATAGAAGACATGATTGGAATTTGTTTATCTTTCATAGATTTATTTATCTTTTACTAGTTTAAGAATTTCTGATAGACAAACTGTAAACTCTACTTATATATTATTCGATCTTACTTTTTTTATTTTTAAAATTCATGATATACATATTTGTATTCATAAAAAAAAATAAAGTAAATAATAGACTTTTCTTTTGTACGTGATCTGCATAAAACTAAAATATAAAACAGATGCATAAAAGAATGAATATCCATTTCTCTCAAAAAAAATTTTTTTTTCTGAGGGCTCAACAAAGTGTCGTTTTCAGCGCCCGGATACGATATTTATATAGTACGTAAATAAATATTAAACATTAACAAATAAAAATTAAATACACCAAAAACTGTAATAAAACCACAATGAAATATTAAAAAAATAATCTAAATTAAATTACTAAAATGACCATCTCTACACTCCAAATGGTATGAAAACTACTTCTAAATATTCAAATATTTAAATATAAACAGTGGCTACTGAGAAATCGTAAAAAATTAGCTAACACTGTTTCACTGTTCTCCAACGTATTACGCATTCAGGTCCTACTTTAAACTTACAACGCAATGCCGAATAACGATACAATTCACAAGATTGTGGTGCACATCTAGTTGGCAGTCGCAGTGACCACAAACGGGTGCATCTGTTTGTGTTATCAAATATCCATCAGTGAGCCTAGTGTGACCTATTCGCAAACGCCAAAAAAAACTCGTCTCGACGGTTGTTTCTGCATGAGGATCTCCACGGTAATACAGCGTTCTTAAGTGAACGAAGTTTATTGTTGATGGTAGCATTCCATTTACTTAGCAACATCATAACAAAACCCTCTTCAGAAGTCGCAACGACACTAGTAAAAGGAGGCTGAAAACAAGCCTCTTTTGCCACACTATCAGCGCGCTCATTGCCGCATATTCCGGTTTGGCTGAGAATCCAGCCGAAGCTTACAGTTATATCACGTTGAGTCATCTGAGAAATAACACTCTGAATCTCACATAAAATAGGATGTCTGGAGTAGTTCTCAATAATTACCTACACGGCACTCATAGAATCTGGGCAGATAAGTATGTATCGAAATGTTGGGCTAATAATATTGAAGACCTTATTAATAGCATACAGCTCTTCAACGAAAATACTATCGATACTCGGAAGATCAAACATTTATTTTCTGTTGCCAACCACAAAACCACAACCAAAAAATTAACGTATAAACTATAAAAATAACGTATTAACGTATAAAAATTAGCGTTTAAACTATATCATCAGGATTCATGATACTTACAATATTATAAAATTCCTCTAAGCAAGGTGTTCTCTACACTGCATCAAAAATTGAATAATTTCATTACGATCTAATACGAGCTACGTAAGTGCAGATCATTTGGTTTCGTTTATTTTTTATGGTTTCGTCTATAACGATGGCCTCGTATACTATGGTGAGTCATCGTTGATGGTCACCACTGTACACTAGTAGACTTAGCACAAGGCTTGATTGAAATGCACCTGTAGTAAGACGGATGAATGATTGATGTATTGCGACTAGCATTCTAGTATCTAGCGAACGAATAAGCCACGCAGCCGTAGAATTAAGAGGGAACGGATCAGAGCTCGGTAAAAGCGCAATGTGCATACTCGATTAGCTACCCATTGAGTATTAGATAAAAGTTTTCAAAATGTTTATCATTTTTAAACATTTTACCTTCACTTCCTTTATATGAATTACCTAGGTCAGTCGTTGGTCAAACAATATTTCTAAAAATCTAGCTCTCGTGCACAGTTCAACTGGTTTCTGCAAAAACAGTTTACGATCAATTTTCCTCAAACGTGGAAAACAGAAGCATTTCATTTTCTTCAGAGAAAACATGAATCCAGTTCTATTACAAGACGATTTTAAACGGGTTATTATAATGCTGTAGCAGCCTCTCCCTAAAAGCTAAAATTCTTGATGCTATGTAAATTGAAAAATCAACAAATAAAGAACACATAACGGGTTTTCGCATGCAGTGTTTTTTATACTCTTTATGGTTATCGCAAATAAAGTAACATTTAAAACATTTTCCTATGGTATTCCGTTTTCTGGTGTGAATCTTTCGGATTTCATCGTTCAAACTTGAACACAAAAGAACCGACTACTCAGCAAATCCTCAAGATAAATGCATTTACTTGTTTACCCCATTCATACAATGTATTTAGGATTCCTCTCTTTCAAGCCCTGTTGTATGTCTTTTACGTCTCAAAAACTAACACAGCAACCAGGCTGTGGTGAAACAAAAAGCGTTTTTAATAACAGATTCCAGAGTAACTACATGATCTACCTTGGAGAAAACCTGATTATTTTAAATCTAATAAAGGTACAGGTTAAATTTTATTTTCGTAACGAAATTAATACATTTAAATTAACCAAATTCTGTAATCTAATAATTTTTAAAATTTATTTTAATGAACTTCTGCAGTCTCAGTTGAAGTTAGTGTGACAATAATAATGCACTCCAATAAACATTAATCAGTGTAAATCGGAGATTTAGTAATAAAGTTATTTACTATTAGATTATAGAGTAGAAAAGGGAGAATGAAAACCTTTGTCCGGAACTTATCAAGCGTTAAACGTGTCTCTAAGTTCAATCATTATAGATTAAATGAATAAACATGGTTTTAATTATATATTTTATAATTAGTTGTCTTTAACTATAAAACTCTAACTTTGAGATAACAAAAATATATAAAATAAATAACTAGTAAAAATATTCAGAATTTATGATAGATTGGAAATCAATATTAACATTTCCGACAATGGCCACTGAGTGCGTTACATGAAAGTTGTATTTAAGTCGTACTAAAACAAATTTGGTTAGGTTTGAGATTAAAAATTCATGATGTACATTTTTATATAAACAAAAAACAAATAAATAATATATCTTTCTTTTATTTATCTACTATTTATTAAATTAGAAGTTTTTGATTTAAATGTTTATTAGATAAAATTAAAACGGACTTTAATTTAAGAAAAAAAAAACAACAAAAAATTACAATTAAAAACAAAGGAATTAGTTAACGTAATAAAGACAAAAAAAGATTGAATATTTTTGATAAAAATTAAATGTGCAATAAAATTTAGGAACGATTTCCTGAAGTAATTTTAAATATAAATTTTATTATGAGGCAATAATTTTACTTAAAACCAAGAAAATATCTGAAAAAAGTTAATTACGTTATAAAAATGATAAAAAACCATAAATAAATTAATTAATATGTTAATTTAATGGAAACTAATTGTATGGTAAAGGAATATGTAGAGAAACTGAAACATTCATTTAAATTATAGCGTACGATCAATTTTAATGAAATTATCACAGCTTAAGAAAGCTAATTAAAGTTTGTAAAACTCAATTTACATAATATCATGTCTAAAATAGGTTACATCAAATGTTTTACTACATGTAATATATGGAAATGAATTATGAAGAAGACTATAATAAACTCATTAAAATTAATCTGGATAAAAGTGAAAAACAGTCTTAAATACTGGGATCTGACCTCTGACCACAATTCTTCTTCTTCTTTATTTTTTTTGTTAAACATATTTTATAACAAAATACTTTTAAAAATTTAGAAAAAAATTTATTAGCAGAATTGATTTTAATTCAAATATATATATATATATATATATATATATATATATATATACATATATATATATACAGAGTGTATCAAAACTGCACAGCAATCTCTCGGAAACTGATTCTATATCTAAAAATAAGAAAAAAGTTTCCAATAAACATATGCCTGAAAACGTTTTA
>JAAAKQ030045596.1:0-16504 GCA_010016005.3 Zanna intricata
TTAATTATATTTGTAAATAATGAAGGTATTTGTAATAGAAGCAAATAGAATCTTCTACTTATTTCTAGAAAGACAAGCTAACTGTATATAAAGAGAGGCGTCGACCCATGTATTGGTTCATATGTGGTTCATTAGTGTGACGTAGTTGTTAGTGGTAACATTGCGCGAAGTACAAATTGTTTCATGTAGATTTTGTTAAGTGTTGTATGTTTGTTTTGTTGTGTTAAATAAATTATTGTGAGAGGGCTTGATATTGTGGTGATTATTTACACGAATCATGTTCTCACTATAATTGGCGGCTGTGAAAATATTGTTAAAATAATTGTGGGGAAGTCAATATCGTGCTAAATACGAATCATTCTACCACATCAGGATATCCCTGATGATGGAGTAGTTACTTTGAAAGTGCTAGGATAATACATTATAAAATATTGTTAGTAAGTGGGAATACATTGTTTATCAATTATACCAACGATGCCATGTTGAGAAAATTATTAAATGTTGTTCTTTTTTGTATTTCGCACCGAAATTTGCTGAAACAATTTATTATAAAAATAGCGAAATTTTAAATGTATATTTTTAAAAAAAATTATTAAAAAATAAAGTTTAAAAATTAATGTAATAATAAATAATAAAAAAAAAAAAAACATGAGTTTGGCTGCTATGGGGCTAGTGGAGACTGCAAAAAAATAAAACATCTATATATTTTGTGGAATAAACTGCTATAATGTAACATTATGAGAGTCTGAAAATTTTTACTAAATTGGTCAGGAAAAGTCAGGAAAAACAAATTCTAAAATTCGGTGGGAACTCTGAATTAAATTTCTACTTAAACAGTATATATTGTTAACAATTAGGTCTATTATAAAATAATTTAGATAATAGAAATTTTAATTAGATTAAAATTAACTTATTTCTAAAACAACACGTGGCTTAAAGATATCCAATATTTAAAGAATGCTTGGTCTGAAATGAAATTTGCCTTACATTTCGCGTGGTTTTCCATAGGCATTTTATAGAATGTGTAGTACATGTGCAGATTGAAAATTTTATTTATATTCAGTATGAGGTTTTTACAGATCAATGGATTATACATTCGAAAGGTAATATATGGAAGTAAATATATTTGTCTTTGCCAGTCTATACAGAAATGTAATTATTATTTGCTTAAATATTTTTGCCAATTATGAAGGATATGCCTATTAATGAGTCTCATAAAACTGTGGACGTTTCTAAAGCTCTAAATAAGATTATAAGGTAGATGGTCAAAAACTTCCTGATTAAAATTTTCTAGGAGTTAATGCTGGTTTGCTAGGAGCTTTTTTTTGAAAAAATATTAGGATCTCTCCTGTAGTTCTTTAATGTTCACCAAAATGGTTTTATTGTTTTGCAGTACATCACCATTTATTATGTCGTTTTGTCATACAATGAACCATTAGATACATTTGATCTCAGAAGACTGTCATTACGAGTTTTCAAGAAATCTGTTAAACCAGTTTGATTTGGATTCTAACAAGGCCGATGTCATTTTATCAGGCTGTTATTTTCTGGTTTACCATTAAACTCAAATTTTTAAACAATGCTTATGAGAAACTTCATTTTGATTGGTCCAGAAACAAACAGAATTGCATCCTCATTCTTTCCTTTTTGTTGATTGCTAAGATGCATGTCATTCATTGTATAATTCTTCTTTGTTTGATAAACCTGAAGTGAATGATGATAGTTTTGTTGATTAATTGCAAGAGACATACAGAAATTTTTTTCTGCTGTCATGAAGCATATGTGAAACTTATCTTAATTCATGCATGATATGGTATTGAAAATCGGCCATAATGATCATCAGATTCCCAGTTGGCATCATGGAAATTTTTTCCTTCGCTGCATTTTATTTTTGACATCATAGTCTTGCTTTTGGCAAATCCATAAATCTCCATAAAATCTAATTTGTTGTTGAATTACACCTGGTCATATAGTTTCTGAATTAAGAAGTTGAATAATTTAACAGAATTTTCAATTTTTTAGTTGATTTAAAAAAATAAAGGCAATGGTTTCCCTTAAACTAGTTATGTCTTTGATCTGCTGCTGTACATTAGTGATGCAAGAATGGGAACTTCTTTCCCCAGAACCAGTGTATGTTTAATGTATCTAAACTTTCCCTTGGATACTGACATTTTTCTTAAAATTTATATTTTGCTTTGAAGCATAACACCGTCACTAACAGCTTATTAGCTTATTTTTAACACGTTATTTTGAATAGTTTATTGATATTAACTCAAAACTTTACATAACCAATAAAGTACAAGGAAAAATATTTGTATTCTATTGTTTCATTCTCTATTTTGTTAAATGAATATTAGATATTCAGTGAGGTCTCCATCACATTTTAAAAGTGATATGCGTGATAAATGAATTAAAATAAAGATTATATAACAAAACTGTATTATTTTGTAAAATTCATCCTTATATATATATATTTTTTTTTCTTGATGTCGCCAAATAAGCTTGAAACTTGTGTATAGGATATGGAGATGAAATTTTGTGGCATATGAAAAATGCTGTGCCTGATCGGGATTCAAACCTGAAATCTTTGGATGAAGAACCAAGATGCACTCTGTCATAGATACACATTGAATTACCAGTATCTTTACTTACAGTGCCATCAATATGTAACAGTTATATATTCTCTGCTAATTTAAATAAAAGTATACATCTGCAGCCTACCTGTGAATTTATTTACTAAGGTTTATATTTAAATGTGGTAATGTAATACTTTTCTGTTTGCTCTGTCTAATTAATACTATTATTACGGTAATAATATTATTAATACGATTGATTACAGTTTTCATGTCTTATTATTATGTATGTTAAAAGTGTATTATTTTATATAAGATGGTTAGTTACATTAGATGTTTTTGTATTTTTATTTCTGTATGTTCTCTAAAATCTCTTTGCTATGTAAATTTATTATCATTATTGATATTTTATTTTAATAAATTATACCATAATTATGATAATTAATTTCTTGCTATAGCTTTTTATATTAGTATTTTTATATTAGGTATTTATATTAGTTTTATATATCCCATAATATAAAGATTTTCATTTTGTGTTCGTGCAAGGTTATCTGCAATTTGTATTTTAAATGTCTTTTTTTTTACTTACGTCTTGAACATTTTACTGAAATTTAGATACTATTTTTGTTCAATTATAATCATTTGCGTCAAAATTTTGCAATTTATAGATGTTTTCAGAAATAATTTTACTTAATTTTTTTTTTTTTTTTGGAAGTGTAGTGCAGAAATACTGCTATAAAATATACAAATATCTTTTTATAACCCTTTTTATATATCAGCTTATTATTACAAACATTGATGTGTTACATCTATATTGCTAGTTGAATGCAACAAGTTTAGAAACTTTGTTAAAAAGGTTATCCAATATTGGTTCTGCCTACAATATTGTGGGAATGTCGTATTTTATTTTAACAAAAAAAAAAGTATGTCATTGTTTTGCAAGAATTTCAGTTATCTTCTGTTAGATTATTAAATTGTTATTATACTATTAATATATCACTTGTTACTTATTTCAGCTATGTATATATTGTTTCAAAAATGGAGCAACCCTTGGTTGTGTATTGTCAAAATGTAGAGCAGCCTTCCATTTACCATGTGGTATGAAAAATGGTTCTTTACATCAGTTCTTTAAGCAGTTCAAGTAAGTTAAAGGACAAACCTTATGTGTTAGTATTGGTTTTAAAAAAGTTAAATAAATAAAATGATAAAATACAAAATAATGCAAGATAGGCCATTTATTAACGTATTTTTTATTTTTATTTTATCCTCAATAAGTTCAAGTTCAGCAAACATTTCAAGGAACATTCTATAAATATTTATTTCGATTTATATTTATCAAGATAGATAAACTTAGCTATTAGGACTTATAAAAATAAGTTAGCTAATAATGTTATGTGCAGAGTCTATCAAAGAGATTCTTCCAATCTAAAAAGGCTTTAACTCTACAGATGTTTGTTTGCTGTTAATGAATGAACTATATAATATGAGGGGTGTTTGTTTTTTAAGCTCTGATGGGCTATAAAAAAAGACACATTGATTTTGATTAAAATCATAAAATGATTTTATTACTAAAAGTTGTTTTGTACCTAACTTATTTTTCTTTATATTTACCAGAACAATTGAAGCATTTGTTATATCTTGACACCAGCTTTCTGATGCCCTATTCAAAGAAGTTTGCTGCCAGTCAGATAAAGTTCTTAGTTTGTGGCGAAGTGTTGTCTGTCCAACCATACCTTCAATTCTTGAAAGAGGTGAAAATCGCTAGATGCTGCGTCTGGACAATACAATGGATGGTCAAAAACTTGTCACTTGAATTGTTTGAAAAGGTCTTGCATCACATTGGTGCTATATGGTTGTGCATTGTCATGGATCAAAACCACACCAAACAAGAACATGCCCTTCGTTTGTTATGGATCACTCTGCGGAGGCGATCTAAAGATTCACAATAAAATTCCTTTGTTATTGTTGTCCTCTGCTTCATAAAGTTCACTGACAAGACACCTTTATATAGCCATTGTTTTCCTGTTGCTCAATGTCTGTTTGAACTGTTTTGGATTGTTTGGAGAAGTGTGCATCCAATTTTTAGATGCTGTTTGGTTTCTGGATTGTCATACTGGAATCAAGTCTTATTACCAGTAGTGATAGACTTTAAAAACTCTTCCCCCTCATTACTGTAATGCACGAGAAACATTAAAACTGATGCCATTCACTGTGTTTTGTGATCGTTGCTCAACATTTTTGGAACCAGATGTGCATGCAGTTTCTGGTATCCTTGATCCTTAATCATAAATGTGTGCTGAGAAGGCTTGAAATTTCTGGGATTTCTGCAGAAAGTTCACTTATTTATTGTAAACCTCTGTTTATCACAGACAAAATTATCATCACACTCAACTAGGTGTACAGTAGCAACAAACTTGCGTTCTTGCTCACCTTGTCCATGGAAGTCTGTTCATCCTTTTTCCTAACCATTCCCGTACATTACTATCACTTGTAAAGTTCTCATCATATATTAGGCTCATTCTGCTACGGATTTCAGCATCATTTGGCTTGCAGGAAATGCACTTCACAGCTTACACTTGGGGGAAGTATCGATCTTAGAGGCCTTATTCAATTTCCCATAGCTTGGTTCAGACTGATGCTGTAGCAGAGATTGTGGTGGAGGTGGCACAACGCGCAGACCTGGCTCCCACCTATCTCTTGTTTACTTAGATGCACGAGTGGAGGTTTAAAAAAAAAGCAGAGTATATCACAGAGGCGATTCTAGAATTTCACTTAGTTGCTAGCAGGTGCCTTGTAACATGCTGCTCCCTTCAGCTTGTTTCAAGATGGTGATCTTTCAACAGAAAGCATTCTGTGTCTGAATAGTTTGAGAACTGTGCAGCATGAAATGAAAATGACCTATTTTTGAGCACATTTAATAGTTTTGTACTTGTGCCAGTTAAGAGATAGCTATTCCTATTATGACTGTTTTGTTCGGTGGTGATGTTTTTTACTCTTATAAGATTCAGTTGTTACAGGCTCCACAGAGGTGATAAGCAAAGACATGTGGAGTTTTATGAATTTTATCCTCAACAAGCAGGAAGGTGACATTTTTCTTCACATTTATGTTTGGATCATGTGACTAGGCCACATTTCATGTAGATGGAAAGATGAAATGTCACAATCTGAGGGTAAGGGAATCAGAACCACCATATACAAGAGTCAAGTATGAGAGAAATTTCAAAAGTCATTCTCTACTGACTTTCCTGAGAAAAGGTTTATGGTTCATAATTTTTATTATGGAACTTTGTTATAGAAATCTTATATTTGGAAATGTTAGAAAAATGGCTTTTCCCACTGTTACTAGCAAGTTCTGATGAATTTATTTTCTAACCAAATGGAGCACCACCCCGTTGCCATCTGCAGTTTTTGAGTATTTTTTACGTGCATCCACATTAATGGGTTGGCTGTAAGGGGCTTGCGGATTTGGCATTTCATTAATGTCCCCAAATATTATCTGATGTCATTTTTTCTTCTTTGAGTTTGTAAAAGACTCCATTTACGATTTCTATTCCAGTAAGTGTAACTTGCAGAACTGCACAACAGCAATGGCTGCAGTTATCTGATTGGCCGAGTATGGGATAAGTTTAACTATCATGTAGATGTATGTCACGCATTCAGAGGGCCTATAACATTCATAAAAAATTATAAATAAAATTTCATATTCTAACATATTTTATAATTTACCGCAAGGTTATATATTCATTTGAGAAACAAAGTCTTCAAATGCAATGTAAATGAATTTTTTTTAAACTTTCTGTATAAATATGAATAGATTATATATATAAAATACATTTTAGTCACTCCTTATTTGCAGTTACTCGTGTATTGTTATCCAAGCCTTAGAAAAGTTTTATTCCAGACATCCTATTGTCATCGAAATCTACAATGCAATTGCTGAGTTGAACCATCATACACACAAGTGAGTTTCTGCTGGATCCCTAGCCACGTGGGAATTCTGAGTAATGAACATGCAGATTCCACTGCTATAGGGACATTTAGTTGCTCAGCTGCTTCCATAATGCAGACAATTAATTCATGAGAATGTATTTTTGTTTTTTGTACAATATTTTTCATCTATCCCACACAAAATTATGCGGCAGCTACTGCACGCCTGGTTTAGTTTCTAATAATAATAGAGAAATAATTGCTTATTAATCGGTTTATTTTAAAATATTTAATGTTTATTAAATTAAGAAAAGATTATAAATTTTTCCAATCATGACCATAATTTTTTATAGTAATTTTGTTTACTATTACAGCAGTATTGTTCATTTGTATTAGCAGCTATGCAGAATAATAGTAATAGTAGTAATAGAAGAATTGTAGTAATAGAAGAAGTAGTAAAAGAATTGTAGTAATAGTGCAGAATAATAATATGCAGAATAATGTTTAATAGAATGATTAACATATATAGGTTTATAGTAATTTTATCAAGCATGGTGATTTTACAAGCAAGGCAATTTTACCTTAGTGGTGGTTCCGGAGGTTAAAAAAAAAAAAAAAAAAAATATCAAGCATTGCCCATTGATATGATTATGTAATGATTAAATAATTAAACCCACTTACCAGCAATTTTATAATTTTAGTTTTCTCAAAATATGTTTTTTAACTTTATTAAAATTAAAACTTCAGAGTGAGTATAAAATGTTTATGTAACAGTAAATGTTTAAAATTATATCGTCAATGTCCTGTCATTGTAAATGTCTCCACAGTATGATATAAGGATATAATATTTGAGATAACAGTGGAAACATTTACAGTGACAAGACATAAGTCGACATAATAACTGCTATTATATAATTTACATAAACATTTTACACAGAATATGAAGTCGTAGTTTTAATAAAATTAAAATACATATTTTGAGTGTTCCTGATGATGAAATAGTCATTCTGAAAGCACTTGGACTAAATTTATAAAATTTTTGGTAAGTGGGTTTAATTATTAAATTATATATAGGTTTGGAAATCATTTAAGTGTTTTACACAAACCTTGAAGTACTATTTATGTGAATAAAATAAATTAAAAAAATATTTTGATTTATTACCAATGTTTGGTGATTTTTTTCTTGATTTCTTATGGTAAATCATTTTATAAATCACATCCATTCAACACCTCAGTCGTCTTCATCCTTAGAGTCCAAAGAGTCGTTTTTGAAATTAATGAGTTCATCCATCTTGATATAAACAAAATTATCCATCTTCCACATTTTTTTCTTCTTTTAGTACATGTTTAACATAGTTCTATCACTTATCTGCCATTACCTCAGCGTTACCATTTCCAAGATAAAATCATTTACATCCACTAATTTATAAGTTTTTATATACCAAGCTACAAATCCTTTTACTGATATAATAGAAGCTGTGATACTGAATGTACATTTGCTTCAGCATATCATTGATTACTTACTTATTAAATTTTTGCTTATTTCTTTTTTTTTATTTCTTCCAGGAGTTCAACCTTTAAAAATGTAAAATCGAATAGGATTTGTTTTTTTCTCAATCATAATACTAAATCCACTTCTAGCCATGATGTATTTAGAATTTTTTTAATTTTACACTATGGTTTGGTGCATTATCCATAACAATAACATTATTTGGCAGAATTAATTTCATAATATTAAACCAGTTTAAAAAAAAAAAAAAAATTACCATTCATATCTTTGTGGTAATCACCCTGTTTATTGGTTTTGCAAACTAATAATTCACTGTTAACA
Organism: Zanna intricata; assembly: GCA_010016005.3. Classification (NCBI taxonomy): domain Eukaryota; kingdom Metazoa; phylum Arthropoda; class Insecta; order Hemiptera; family Fulgoridae; genus Zanna; species Zanna intricata. The sequence continues at coordinate 8,332 of JAAAKQ030045596.1, forward strand.
AATCCATCTTCATTCCGTATAATCAACCGTTTCCCTTTGTTGATTGCTGATTTTAAACCAGTACTTAAACCAGAAGAAAAGCCTGTTTAGATGTCCTAATGGAAGTATTACACCAAATTTTATTGAATGATTGATGTTCATTCACTCATCCAAATAAAAAATCTTTTTTCCCATTTTTTAAACTATTTCATTTGTTTAAAATATTTCCTTTGCCAAACTTTTTATTATCTCTACAGGTGGCAGTGATCAAAGTATTTCTACTTTTTCCTGCAAATTTGAGACCCATTGATAAAAGAAGTTGAAAAGATGTCAACTAGCCCAACTAATTTTCAGTAAATTCAGATCATTTTATACAGCTGAAAGTACCTTATTGAGTGTGGGCAATTCATTTTTAAAAAATAAATCATGGACTTTGGATCTGACACTATTTTTATTTAAATGCTGATTACATCATGGCTAAAAGTGGCTGTTGTGGCTGAGAGAAAAACAAATCCCATTTGATTTTATATTTTTAAAGATTGAATTTCTAGAAGTTCCAAAAATAAGCAAAAATTTAATAATTATTTATGTAATCGATGATGTAAATTGTCGAATTGGCCTAAAATTGGGTTTTTTTTTTACCTCCAGAACCACTGTTAAGGTATATCCAGAGGATGAGAGTACCCGGGACCTCCAAAACTGGTTTTGAATGTTTTCTTTTTTGATGTGTAAAATTTTTTTTTCACCATGATCTCGGTACTTGAAATGGATACATTATGTGAATTCAGATGTAAGCGCTTTTGCTAGTTTAATTTTTAAAGTTGATATTTTTTTGCGAAATTTTTGAAAACTATCTTTATTCCTCCACTTCCTAATATTTTACCTTTATTGTATTTAATTATACGGCAAGAAGGAATCTCGACTACAGTTATTAAATTTCACAACACTTAAAAACACTATAAACAAAACCTTAATTTCCAGCTTTGTTAAAAAGAAATAAGTCATAAATTTCAGTATGATACTTAGTTATTTAAACCAAATTAATGACAAAAACAACCTTGGCTCAAACTTCTGTCACACATGTAAAATAACGATGAAGTTTCTCAAGATCAAGTAATCGTTTTTAAAATAGTGTCGGAAATATAATTTCACCGTTTCATAAAACTATGGATTGCTATTGCTTATGTAATATTGTACATGATATTTACCATATAGCAATTCAAATACTTGCACTAACACACCGAGTAGAAAGTTTTTTTACTCTAGGTCTGAAGTGCAAAAAATATAAATAATATAGAAATTAGGAAACAGAAATTAATGTAAATTTTTCAATGACAGTGTGTATTATTTACATTGCTGTGGACATTGCATGTGTATTTATAATTATATGTTAACTAATAATGTGAAAATCTGAGCTGAATAACAGGCATAAGTAATGATTAATGTTCTAGTTTATATTTATAAGTGATGTCATTTTTGTCCACCTGGTGGATTGCATCAACTGTTAAAAGATTATCATATGTATATATGTTGTGTATTTATACACACCACACACATGCATATTGTTTACTTAAGCCCTAAACGTAAAGTAGACAGAAAATAAATAATTTTTATTTTACAACTGTTGTGTAATTTCCTTTTTTTTAGATTTTTGAACAGTAAATTTTGGTTTTAAAATTTTTTACATAACCAAAAAAGAATTAGGTTTTTATTTACATTAAATAAGTACTTTTCTGACAAATGTAGAATGTACTGTTTCTAAATTTTTCTATTTTTATTATTCAATTTATCTTACGCCATTTCGTTCAAAATTAAATTCTGTATAACTCTTTTTTAAAAGTTTTATGCATTTATTATCTATTTAACAAGCAGGTACATCAAACATATGCGTTTTTATTTGTTAGTATAACATATAACAGTTTTGTGTGTTATTGTATGTCAAACATAAAAAACAGGGTTTTTACCCCATTTTATTGACTTTTACATCAGATCTCACAAATCTGTTGCAGATACGGTTCTGGGACCTATTTTATTTGATTTTTCAGATAAAAAAACATAGGCAATCACCAATTTGCCTCCTTAATTATTGTCCTAAAAATTTCAGTACATTCTCATTTCATTAGGGTAGCTGAAATCCAAGAAAAATCTTTCAGTAGCCATAACTTGCAATCAAATCTTTTTAGGACATATGTTTATATGAACTTTTTCCATTTTCACCAGTAGAATAGGTGATAAAAGTTCCGGGAGAACTTTGTGATATACTGTGTATATATAAAACAAATAATTAATCTACTGGAGTCGAATAAAGAAGAAATTTAATGAATTTTGTTGTAACAAAAAAGTACTACTGATTTCTATTTCACAGGTCGTATTGTGTTGTTCATCGCCCTAGGCAAATAATTTGTGAAGATATATTAAAGCAAACTCAGTTAGAGTCACCGACTTGTGTCATTTGTTATGACGGTATAGTTGTAAGTGATGATACGACTCTGTGGGCGCCTTGTTGTAAAAAGAATGCTTTCTTCCATCAAGATTGTATACAGGTAAATAATTATTTACTTTGTGAATTTTTTATTACTATATTTATAATTAAAATCAAAACAGTAGTTTCTTTAACTGTATTTTATTTACAAAGAAAGTATTAATCTCAGTTTAAGCTATTTGTTTCTAGTCACATTACATGTGAGTACTTGCTTCTCTGATCCGGTACTTGGTGTACACTAGTGGATAAAGCCGTATACTTAATCATTGACCCTTGCAATAAGAAAAGAAAAAATCACGACATAAATTCTTCACATTAACCCTTCTGCTGCCTCATTTCACCACAGTCAAGTAATGTGATTGTAATTTTTCTGAGTAGTTTGATTTCATTATAAAAGATAATAGAAACTTCCATTTCATATGTTTTCTGGCATTTTTGGGGACAATTATAATTTACTAATTAAATTTAGTAATAATAAGTGAAGTAATAATAATAGTTTGTATCTTTACCTTCTCTTGCTGCCTGTCAGTGCACTTTGTATGTTTGTCATTTTATTTGTTGTTAAGGATAAAATTATTGTTGTTTATTTAAAAAATTCCATTTACATAATACTGTATATAATCATATTTTATAAGTACTCATGAAAACAATAATAATGAAGTTAAGGGAATAAATGTCAGAGAACCTGAAATAGTAAAACAAAACAAAAAAAAAACTATTTTTTATTTACTGATTAATCAATAATAATTTTTTTATTTAGGTACTTTGTGTATTTAAAAAAAGAGATTATTGTATGAACAAAAAAGTTTGAATGTAAGGATGCTTTTAGGTTATCTTTAACCAGCAATGTGCACCAAAAATATGTCTAATCTTAATGGCTACTTATGTTTAGTAGGGTAAACTTTTGATTGATGATATCTAATGTTTCTGATTCTAATTTCATTTAAACTTCATTGTTGTTAGAAATTGGCAAACAGTTTTGGCGGTTATGCATTCAGATGTCCTTTATGTAATGAAAAACAAATTTTCACCAAAACTATGAAGGAGTTTGGAATTTATATACCTGCACGGTAAGTGATTATTAATTGTCTCATTTAGTGGTGCTAATGAAAAATAAATGATATCAACATGTTAAAAAAAATATTTATAAAAAAAGCTGACAACAAAGTTATAGTTTCCTGACATCGGTTATTTATTTTTAAATATTAAAAAAATAATTTAATAAATTTAAATAATGTTAAAAGTTACCAGTTTTTTTTTTTTAGTGAATGGGGTGAATTATAGTGAAATTTTATTTTACTATTATTAAAGATTTAGATAAACTAAAAAAGTTTTAAAAAATGAAAAAATTGGTATTTTTAAAATTTGACCTGTTACCCCACCACTAATATTACCTCAAGTATTAATATTTTTTTTTGGGGTGTTCACTTATGCTGAGGAAGAGATAAAAATGACTTAGTTAAAAAAATGTGTAATAAATATAGTTTTTTCAATATTTGGGAATGGGAGTGCATTTTTTTAAAATGGATATGATGTGCAAATAAGCATGAATTAAGTGGGGGGTTGTTTGTAAAATTTTGAGAAAATTGACCCTCCAAAGAAACTTATCTACTCCATTGCCTGGAGATTATTCATTTTTACCAACAAATTGGCCTACATAAACATGTATGCAGGCATACATATATATATGCTTAATATTATATGAAATATAAACCACCAAAATATAGTAATTAAATATGTTAAACTTAGTATATTATTATCCAGTAGTTGATTTTCATGGGATAGTGCATCTTCAGTTTATATTTAATTGTGTAATTACATTAAAACATATTAATTTTAAAATTTGTCAATTTATTGAAGTTACTTTCTGTTAAAAAAAAATTTGAAATTTATTATGAATGTATGTGGAAATTCTGCTGTTTAGTAATGCAATCTGGAATTTCAGATGCAGAATCTCATTCATGAAATTTGATTATTGGATAATAATATGTTAACATTATCTTATCTAATTGTTGTGTTTTGGTAGTATATATTTCATATAATATTAAATTTTATTAATTAATCCAATGTGTTGATGAATTAATTGAATTCTCAGAAAAAAGAGAAAATATATATATATCTGTATCTGTGTCCCGGAGGTATACTACACTATGTTCATTTTTTACAAAATTGAGTTTTTTTCTCTATGTTATGTTATTTTTTTTGCTCTTTCTAGTGGTGTAATGCACTATGTCCAGACCTTAATAATAATAGAATTATGCCTCCTTAAACAAAGACTATGTGATTCTTTTAATTGTGGTATAGAACACCGTATGCACATTGCTTTATATCGTCACTTGTGAGAAGTCAATAGCTGCACTATGTGTACATGGTGTCTATACCTCTAAAAAATAATGAACATACAACACTATATGCACTTGTATCTTTAAACCTCCGAAAACTTAATTTTTAGTACATTATATGCACATAGTGCTTTATGTCTTGTTGCTGAATGGCTACGACAGCTCGTGGAACCTTAAAACCTTTTGGTGGCCCTGAAAAGGACTGTTTTTGTTGCCGAATGGCTTCAGTGGCTCGTTTAAAACCTCGTAATAGCCCTGAGGAGGGCTGTTGTTTAAAACCTCGTAATATCCCTGAGAAGGGCTGTTGTCGTTGAATGGCTTTGATGACGCGTTGTAGTCTAAAACCTTTTTCTGGCCCTGAAAAGGGTCGTTTTTGTGGTTAGCTCTAAGAAGAGCTGTTGGAGCCGGGAGATGGTCTCCGGCGAAGTCGATTTGGTTGCGGCTCGTCCATCAAAGTCCAACTGGGCTTTCCCTCAGTGGCAGTTCCCACTACAGCTAAGTAGTGGAGACCCCCAGATCCCTGGAGTGTCAGGTCGGCGTCGGTCATCATTCACTGGCATGGCTGAGGCAGTTCTCCCCAAGCGATCCCACACTGGGCCGGCTCTCATGGCTACATCCGCCGGCCAGGGCGATGGAAGTTTGGTGAGCTGGAGTGGGAATGTAGTGTCCGCATCCAGCAGCTCCCTCGGCCGGCTGGCTAGGCCTGCTGCTCCAGTGGAGTAGTTCCACACTGAACCAGCCAGGGAACTCCTTCGGTCTTCTTCCACCTTCTTGTTCTTCTTCTTCCAGGTCTTCTCTAGGCGATGGATGGTGTTAAAGTGAAGTTTCACGCAAGAAGCCTTCATTTATTAGAGCATGCAGTGGTAGGGTAGTGCTGCTATGGTGGGAGGATATATGTGCAAACAGAGTTGTGTGGTAGAAGTGCATGCCATTAGTATACTGTAATCCCTCTGACATTTCCTTGTCCTGGCATTTGCTGAGTTAAAGGCATGTGGTAACAGCCTTATCAATCATCTATGCAGTATGAGTTTGTTGAAGGGCATAGGGTATTACAACTAGAAACATGTGACTTATACTTTGTTTGGCTTCAATATTTTATGCGTATACTTTGTCTCATACATGCATGTTCGTACAAGTCTGAAATTAGATCACACATTTCTTGAATCATTTACCATTTTATTGGTACTATCAATACAAGTTTGTAGCCAACAGTTTATTGCACTGACCTCTTGCTCTTTTTCTTCAATGCAATGTTAAAAATAAATGTAATATTCTTTTAATGAGTTATTATTTTCTGAAAATTATATATTATTTTTTGTATTTCAGTTTTTAAAATGAGTGATCTCTAGTAGTTATTATTAAGTTCAATCGCCTAAGCTCCAGTGGTCTGCGTCTCATGATGATTATTGTAGCTATTCGCAACTTGTATCTATCAGATGTCTAAGTCTAAAATTGATAATGTGGTCGCCTAGGCTTTGACCAGTTGCAAGATCATCATGAAGGATATATGTAGCTTGGGCCTTAGATTAAGTCTCAGAGAATAATGTTTTAATAGGGTAATATTATTAATTATAAAAATTTTATGGAAAATAATATTTTAGTTTGTTACTTCTATAAATTCCAACTTATAAAAGTAAAATAACAAAGAAAAGAAACCGTGTTATAAGCAAATTAGGGATAACTTCTGACTTAATTGCTTGTCTTCTTGATGTACATCAAGACAGTATCATACAGGTACCTATATGCATATAATGATATTCGTAGTGTACTGAAAAATATGTACATTCAGTATTTTAAGAAAAATATTCTTTTGACACAAAATGTGGTAATGGGACATTAATGTTATTGGGTCAATTTGTCAATTTTATATTTCTATCATTATTCATAACCCACTGTCTAGCTGTTTTTGAGTTAATTTTACCTTATTAAGAAATTCTATCACTAAAAATATACATTTTTTTTAATCTGAACTGAGAAAAATACTGTTTATAATAGTATGATTATTTGCAGTATCAGTTCATTTCCTCACTTTAGATATTGCTTAGTATATCTAATTCTGTGGTAGTGACAACATTTAAAAAAGACGAGGCAAGTGGAATAATACAGAGAGGCCAAGAGGAAAGCAAACATCAAGTAAAAAAACTCCAGAAAGTGTTATAACAAACGTTATTCAGTATATTTCTTCAATACCTACATATGAGAGTCATTACTCAAGATAAAAAACTAAGAGAACTTTTTTTGGGGCAGACTTGTCTCTTAAAGGCATGTATAACTTATATTTAGAGTTTTATAAAGAACACCAAATACTCAAAGAAAATGTAGCAAAAGAATAGTTACACAGTCATATTTTTAATACTAAATTTAGTATTTCATTTAAATCGTCATCTGACACTTGATACCTGTGACTCTTTCAATGTTAAAATTGTAAGTGTCCCTAATCGACAAGAAAAAGAGAAATTACAAAAATAATATGGATTGCACATAGCAGATTCTAAAGAGCGATATAATTTAAAAAGTTCTGCTATGGAGGCAGTGAAAGGAAATCAAGAGCATAAATTAATTCTTAACAATAGATCTTTAAAAATGTTTGCCAATGCCAATCTTAACAAATAGCATTAATTTGTATAAACAAAAATTATGGACTTTTAATTTCACAATTTATGATTGCACAAATAAATTGACATCCTGTATGATTTGGGACGAGTCAAAAGGAGGAAGAGGAGGAAATGAGAAGCGTCTTGCATCCTTAAGTGGGTTGATTAGAATGTCCAAATTCTACATTAAATGAGCTGACAATATGGTCTGATAATTGCTATGATCAGAGTAAGAATCTTATAGTCGTAATGTGTTTTTTCTTCATTCTGCATAAGTATCCACGAATTAACCATATTAACCAAAAAGTTTTACTCAAAGGTCATATCCACTTGGAAGCATATACAGTACATGCTTTAATAGAAAGGAAAAGACAAAAAATGAGTTCATTGGCCTTATTAATGCCATTGGATTGGCAGCAGTTCATCAGATTGTGTTGAGCAAAGTATTCTGTACTAATATGGAGGTACATGATTTTAAAGCCTTTAAATCTCTGTACAAGTCTTTGTCATCAGCTTTTGTTTCTTGAAAAGTCAATGTTAATAAAATTCTATTTCTGTTATTAAAAAGTGTTTCTCTACAGGTTAGACAAGAAAGTTATCAGATCACTGTATATTAAGACCTCTTTTGATGAAAATGAGTTTGTTGAAGTAAATTGCCGGAGAAACATAAGGAAAGACTGTGTTTTATTTCCCAAAGCCTTACATACAATATCAGACAATCCCATACCTATTTCAGTCCAGAAATATAATGATCTCATATCGCTTTTAGATTTCTT
>JAAAKQ030045607.1:8898-20306 GCA_010016005.3 Zanna intricata
ACACACACACATAAGCAAAAACGTTCGTATAAATTGTCGGGAAATTTTTTTTCTAGTTAAATCTAGAGAAACATTTTATTCCGATTTCTGGTCCGAGAGTAAGAAAAATTTTGTTGTTTAAGTTATAACGTTTTACTGTTACATTTTGTCTTCTTTATTTTTATGTAAAATTTCTGAAATATTTATCTGCTTTCGATTGATGTTATTTACATCGATTTTCTCAGGATTAAATTATCTACAAAGTTTATTAGAAATTTTTATCTGTTTATCGTCAAATTAACATAATTAATTCATGGCAAATCTAAAAAAAAAGCGTTTTTTAGTACTCAAATATTTTGGGGATGGAATTAATTTTTTTAGGAATTTACTGCAGTTTCGGTTCTGAGAACTGTATCATTTAACTTAAAAAACACAATAACAAACTGGAAATTATATAAAACTCCGAAATACTCTTCATAATTAGGATCCTAAAAATCTCAGCACGGTCATTTTATCCCGAAACAGAAATCGAGACAAATATTTCGTAACTACAAAACAACACGTTTTTTTGAACGTATGTTCTCGATAAATCTTCTGCTTATATTAATCTCTCAAAAACAGCTTCCTGGGTATTGCCATCCTCCATTTCGAATCATTTTTCGTATACATACAAACATCAGTAATAACTATTACTTGGTTTTATTATCCTTTATATTATTTATTTCGAGTTAGTCTTAATTACAAAGATAATAATTATATTACGTATCATTATATTACAGGTCTGATTTCCAATAAAATCTTTATTTATAAAAAAAAAAATCCTTGATGCTATTACAAGTATATTTCAATTATTACGATATAACGTATATTTACTGACGATAAAATAAATGGATTATAATATTTTATTGTTTTTAATCTCAGAACAGATCGTCTATAAGAAATAAATTGTAAAGAAATCTATCAGAAATCGTTTTACCGTATCTAAAAAGAGGTTGTACGAATAATTACTTTTACAAATCAAACAAAGATTAAATGAAAAAATTTCATTTATTTTAATATTTAATGTTACATAAATCAGTAGATTAAAGTTAGTTTTAATTAGATTAACAACAACTGTAACTTTACATTATTCCAATTAAATTATACCATTTTTATAGCAGTTCATCACAAACCATCGGTGAAAATTGATTTTGAAACAATAAAAAGTTTTTTTATCTACGAAAATTAATAATTCATACAAAATCGAAATAAAAACGCTAAAACATAATTATTAACATAAATCTGTAACTGACCATTTTACACATGAGTATCATTTAATTACGTACATAATACTTTTTTAATCTATCTAACGCTACAACAAAGTTTAACGACATATATGCAATATTTAAATTGCAGGAAGTCGTGTTTTTTGAGACTTTTGAACCTAAAAATGTTTACAGCCTGTATGCATATTATTTCATCGAATTATTTTAACAAATTGTTAATTCAAATTCACTATCATTTTGAGTCGGTTCCTTAATTAACAAAATGGAGAGTTACGTTAGCGCAGGAAGTTATCAAAAAAGATAAGAAGCTAAACACGAGGTATTAACGAGTAAGGATCCTAAGAAACAACCGAATATTAATTGCATATCTATAATTACAAGTGCGGCTAAATTAAAAAAAAAAAAAATTTCAAAGCCTATTTCTAATTAAAAATGCCTCGATAAATATTAAGTAAAAAATGGAACATTATTATCAGTTTCCAATTACCAATAAATTAACTTTTCCAGGATATATTATACAGATCACCCATCTAATACCGGTAATCAAATTAACATCATCGAAGATTTAATGTAGGAAATTCAAAATTTGCATGTGGAGTGTGTGGGCCGATGACGTCACATGTGGTTGGAGGACGCGGAACCGTTGGGGTCACCTACCTCGTCCTTGCCTCCCAGTGACCTATCTTGCCCCCCTCCCCCCGCCACCGGCACTGCTCAAACGACTAAAGACACGATGGCGAAGCGGTCGCTTTTGTAGGCGGGCCAAGCACTGATACAAAGAATGAGGGCGCTGGCTGTAAACAAAAAGTGAGTTTCCACAGTTTAAATACTATATGGGTGTCACTAAACTTTGTTGTAGCGTTAGAAAAATTAACAATTTTCTGTGAACGCAGTGAGAATTGATAGCGGTATGAAAGATTATTTGTAAGAGATTAATATAAAAAAAAACCCGTAGTGTTCTTATAAGCTGGTAATTTTACCGAACTTAACTATTTTTCGAAATATTACATCAATGAAGTAGAAAAGGAGGAAATATCAGAAGATCTTAACTTCATTAAGGTTCTACTTAATTTAGATAACTTCACCTATTTAAAGTTTAAAATTTTAAAAGATCATTTGAAAATAAATACATAACAAAATTTCAGCGAAGTTTTTTTTAAGTGGGTCAAACATATTTTATATAATGTAAAAAATTAAATTTACGATAACAGTTTTTTATTAATTTCAAAGATATTAAATACTGTCTAAGGCGTACAGAAATACGCATTGTCAATAAAGATCTTCAGAAGTTAGATAAACGTAAAGTATATTGTGTTGATTAAAATGAGATGAAAGCTCTTAATTATTTCTATGCACATAAAATTCTTGATGAATTTTTCTGAGACTCAATAAAATTCAGTCTTAGAAAAGTGTACATTTAGAAATAAATCAATACATAAAAAGTAATTTTTTAATTTAATAAAACAATTAACATGATTAAACTACAAAAAATGTGGAAACACAAAAATTACATTTTTCAGTTGAATATTATGTAAACAAAGAAGCTAAAAGAGCCTTGTTGGAGTATAGGAGTAGATAAGTAGTGTAGTATCGGTAAAAATTACTTTTTTAATAACAATTACGTTAAATCTTTACTTTGAATTTTACTACACAGAACATGGAACCAATTCCAGAAATTAAAAAGAGAACCTCTGTTCTCTTTTCTTTACATGTCTGTTCTACATCTCTGTTCTCTACATGTAAGACAATTTTGTCAAAAATATTTTTTCTAGAACAATCAATGGTAAATGCTGGTACTTTTTAATTTCAAAGAATTTTAGTTTATAAGTTTTTTAATAATAATATACAAAGAAAAAAAGCGGGGGATTTAAGGTTAATTGGATTTGCAACAAAGTTCTGAAGTAGTCCCCTTATAGAACTGATATAGAATTTCAATATAACTTTTTATATTACGTAAAAGAAAATACAGTATTACGAATAAGTTATAACTATATCATGTTAGTTATAACTATAATTTTAATTATTATTTAACTATAAAAAAACATCTTTAATGCCATAAATTCATGGAGTTGTCGTAGTTAATACAGGAAATGATATATTATCTACGTAAAAAAAAAACACGTAAGGATCTTGAATTGAGATTTTTTTATACGTAAACATTCTAAGATTCATTATTCTATATGAATGAAGGTTTCAGCTAGATGCAAGCAATATCAAAGCCAGTATTACTACATTTATAGTGTAATACATAGTCATGTATACATAGTATACACACCCCATTTATAGATTATGTAAATATACTTAGTATGTTTGTAGCCAGTGTCAGCCGAGCATTTACTGAATATTTGTGGAGTTGCTTAACGTTATTAAGTATATAATAACACTAGTATAGAACAGGGCTACCTAATATGGAATGTATGAAGTTGTTAGCTGTTATAATTTTTTTTTTTATCGGCAGGATTACAGAGATGTAATAATTTTTTCTTGAAAATAATTAAAGTTCTTTAATTATTATACAACTACTGGTTTCTAAACATACTGCAATTCATAAACAAATTACTAATAATATATTTATGATATTTTAATTAACTATATGATTACAATATAAAAATATTTTTTTTATATACCATCTAAATCAATTTAAAGGGATATATTAATTCCCCACTTTACTAGAAGTGCAGTACAATCAAGTAAGTATCTCCACTGGAGCGTTAAATTCATAAAGTTGAATTTATAAAGCGTTTTTTTATTGTTTATTTTTCTAAGTAGCTGTTGTGTACAATAAATCTTCGAATCCTATTTTATTAATCAAATAAAATAAAATCAATAAGATTCCTTAACTCCTCACTATCTTTATATCATCGAATGAATGATTTAGCTAGAGGAGAGCTTTTAACGACACACAAATGTATGATTTGAAAAATTTTAAAGACGAATTTCCAGAAACTCTTATAAATATATTTTACCCCAACACAGATGTAACAGCCTACGCAAGAAAATAAAACTATGTTCATAACTCCTGATATTATCTTTTATAGAGCCTAACCTGTACTCTTAATCTCTTCCTTTTCCATTATTAGTTATATGGGTGGAGGTTTAATGCTGTTAGATTCTTCAAGTCAGGACCTGAAAAGCCAGTAAATGCATCCTGCGTATCTGAAATTGTTCCCCCCTACGATCCAACTCGGGAACTCTTGTTTGCTATTCAGTAGGTAAACAATAATAACCCTAAGAGATAGAATTTTTCTCGAGTAAAGCCAAGCCACCTTCAACCTCAAAAGAAAAAGAAAAAAAAGTATGCCAATTTAAGAAAGATCTAAATGTTGCTTTTCGGTAGAAAAAGTTATGTTCAATGCAATATCCTAATGTTTTAAAGCTAGATTTTTACACGCGCACACACATATCTTGTTCACCTTCAAATTGACAATCTTGAATAGTAATATTATCCAATCACAGAATACCTCCAAATCGAACTAAAGCGGTAAAAATTTAAACCAGGATCATGTGGCATCAAAAAACATCTGATTATGTTAAACATCAATCTTCATACGGGTTGTTGAATTATTTTATAACATTTTTGGTTATAATTGGTAATTATATTCACTAGAAATATTTTCGTAGTACGAATCTTCAGAATAATAAATAAAGACAGCAACTTACAATAAAACAGATTGATAAAATAAGTAAAAAAAGAACATGTTTTTTCCATTTAAATTTATCCCCCAAAAGGAATGATTAGAATTAGTTATCAACACTGATTGAAGATAAGTTTCATAATAATAAAATTAATACATATAAAACAAATGTAATTAAGAAATCAATAGATTATCAATCCATCTACAAGATTATCAATAGCTGTCGGTAAGGTGGAGCGCGAATTAAGCTCTCGAGTTGAATAGAGATACTTAAATAACATCGATAGATTCTAGGCATAATGTTAAGAGAACATAATTGCGTAAGTATGAGAATATAAATAATGTATAAAAATGGAAAGCGTGATTTCAAGTCATAAATTTTAAAAGTTAACATTGTAGCATTTAAATATAATATATTTAAATATATTGTAGCAGTTAAATGTGCAGAAATATCTGACAAGCATACAAGACGCTAATCAATAAGTCTTATTTATATCAGTAAATAAAATTAAAGAATATTCCACAAGGATATCTCACCAGTAAACGCAATGATAGTTCAATAAATTCTAATGGATGGTTCTTTATTTAAAACGAAAGAAAAAGTGCGACTACGGTGTAGTGATATAGACGGAATGTAGAGAAAAAAAAAAGCAAAGAAAAATAGAAATTTTGATTTTCTTCTTCCGTCATTTATATGAAGTATAAAACATGAATTAGGTTAAAAAATAGAAAAATAAATCGTAAAAACAATAAAGAAATTAAAAAGAGAGGAAGAAATTTTTTTAATACTGAAATTAACTATAAAAGGTCTTTAACAATATAAGTTCACGTACAGGTAAACGATAAACAAATTAATTAAGAGATATTGGTAACCTCCGGATATGCCTAACATTGTAATAATAGCTCAACGATATGAAAGTTTAATGAAGTGTGCCGAGGTGTCGCCGAGTTCCCCCATCAACCCGTCAGACTGACGGTCGCTGGTCCATAACGGTGGGTATTCTGGACTCTTGGACACTGCACCGCAAATCTCCATTGGACTGGAACTGCAGTCTATCTAGCGGCATTTTGCACGTTGTCTTCCACATGGTAATCACCGTTTATCTTCTCGGGTCACTTGAACACAACAGAATTCAAGCACTAATGTTCTGTTACTCGGCAAGATTACTCCACCGGAGGAGTTAAGAAATACTACAAAAGGATATTGCGGTCACAGTGCAACTGTAAAATAGTAATAAATAATACATAAGGAATACGAAATTAATAATCCTAAATGTATAATAACTACTCATATATAATGATAAATATATATATATTTTTTAAATTATACAATACACTATAATTTAATTCTTACTTAAATAACAAAGCAAACAAATTACAGTAAATAATTATTGCAAAGTGATATATAAGAGTCCGTTGTTATTTAATGTGAAAATTATTTCCCCAGTAAGATAACAGCTAATATTGTCTGTTTTTTACCAGACCCACAATCGTCGTGCAAATGAAAAAATATTTGCTAAGGAAATTAAAGGAAACTTTTTTGTTAGTTCAAACTATGGGAACGGGCGCCAAATTTTACACAAGTACTGTATGTTGTACAGAGTGGAGCAGAAACAATTAGACGATGAAAAAGTCGCGTCACACCGAGATCTGTGCAGATGGTAGGAGAAAGTACTGATAGCTGAATAAAGCAGCTTAAAGCCTTTAGTCGTGATGCAGCGTTGGTCGGAAGAGCATCGCGTTTTTGCAGTGGAAGTGTTCTGCAAACACGTTTCTGCTACTGTACTGCCACGAGTTTTCCGACGATATTTTTTCATTGAAAGGAAGGTTCCCACAAGCCAAATAATGCTGAATTGGGTCAGAGGATACAGGTCTAATGCACCCATTGTCTAAAAGCCGTCAGATCGTCCTGAAACTGTGCGAACCTCAAAAAATGTACGGAGAGTGACAGAAGCGTTTGAGCGTTCCGTTTGTCACCATTCAACTTTCTTATACTTAACCCATAGAACCGTTGGACGCATCATACATGAGAATTTAATTTCCATCTTTATAAAATGCAAGTGAGCAACAACTTCATCCGCGTGATTTTTAATCATTGAAGTGACTTTTGCAGGCAATAGCTACAACTAATCGAAGAAACGCCGCAACTGTTGGATCATCTGCTTATGTCCGATGAAGCAAATTTTCATCTAAACGGATAAGTTTAGACAAATACATGGTAGATATGACACAAGCAGAACCCACGTATGTGGCATAAAAAGCCACTACACATTGAAAAAGTTAGTGTGGTGTAGTGTTAGTACATTTAGAGTGATTGGACTGTTCTTTTTTGAAAATGCTAATGGTCAGCCTGTTACGGTCAGATGAAATCGATACGTGGTGCTGTTGCGAACGTATTTCGAAACGTAATCGAAATTCATAAGCGACGTGTCGACACAGGTATTGTATGGTTCAAACAGGATGGCGCTACCACCACACAGCAAGGAATTCGATGGCAGTCACCAGAGAAATGTTTCCTCAACATGTCCTCTCTTATTTCGGAGATTTGCATGATCTCCCCGCACACCTGATTTATCAGCATGAGATATTTCTCTATGGAGCCATTTGAAAGAGAAAATTTACACCAACCTCTCTCACACTATACAGGAATTGAAAAATCTAATCCGAGCAGGAATTCATGCAATTAAAAAGGATCGGTTGATGAAAAACACGGACGTCAGATGTCCAGAGATATGCCTTATCGGTAATAGTGATGATATCTTCAAAACGTGAAATGAAAACTATGTTCTTAAAAACTATGTACTTATTATTCAACTGCAATTAAAGTATTCATTTTCAAGTTTTAAATCGTCTAATCTTTTCTACTCCACTTAGTATTTTTCCATTATTTAACATTATTTATGGGAAAATAAGATCTTCCTATAAGCCCTCCAGCTTCCAAATTGTTGGTAGGGCTTGCCTTTTTTGTTTCTGTTATATCTTTTGAAAACGTTTATAAAGACAGAAATAATGCTTACATGATTTCAAACAATTTAGTCTGAAATATCTTCTAACTTAGTTAAGGCCAATTTCCGATGTGTTGCAGCCATGTACTGCCATCGTAAGTTTTCCTGTACATCTCAATACAATGACTGCTAAAATTTAGTACTTGACCAGTCATTTTTCAACATGAATTAAGTGGATGCGATTATTTGTATTCCTGTAATTTCTTATTTTCTTAAAAAAAAAAAATAAAATAAATAACAGTAAGTATTGGGTTTACAGAACTCGGAAAGTACCAGAGAAAGAGAGGAGGAGGATTGATTAGTGGAATTATTCTTCAGTTTAAAGGAGTTCCTGAAAATTCTCGAAATATATCAATACGAGTTACCCCACGTCGTTTGTAATGTTAATATAGTTAAGAAATAAAATGCGGAGATGAAAAATTTTATTTGTTCAACTCATAATAAGGCAAGGTTTACTGTGTAATGTGAAACTATACGGCTACACCGACTGATCTGCCCATAAGCACTGTTCTCGAGCGTATCGGCAAATAACCGGAGTTCATGTAAACGGCCATAGCGTCCCCGGATGTCCACAGCATCCGTTATAGCCCTGATGTGACACTAGCGGTTGATTGTTTTCACCGAGGACTAACGGCGTGGCAGGGGCACAGCACATTCAGTGGGAACTGAAACCGTCCTTTCAATGCAACACAAATCACTAGTTCAACTGAATGATTTACGGACGGCAAGGCATAGCACAATGACTGCAGATTCAACAGAAACCGATGTTTATACGTTTTCTTTAATTAGATGTGTTGTATAAGAATTAACAACACATTAATTATAATTTTTTTGTAATTATCTGTTCAACAAATATTCTACAACTTTATTTGCCCAACAGTAAAAAACGTAAAAGAAACCAGTGTCGTTTTATTTCACGGTTTTATTAATGGTTTTTTTGAGAAAAAATTATAAAATGCTCTAAGCTAAAACATTTCAATAATCTATACCAGTTAATGATGAGAAAAACGTTTTACAGATATTTAAAAAAACTGTGAAACTAGTAGAATTGTGAAAAAGTGCACATTAAAAAAACTTGAAATATAATTAACAGCTCTAGTTATTTCTTTCCTAAAAACTATAAATGTGTATAAAAAAAAAAGGAGTGAACGTTTCCGTTATTTTCAAAATATATAATAGACTGACAAAAAGTGGAAATAATTTTTTTTTTCTTTACTGGGATCAACATGTAAAAAAAACTAATATAAAAGACTATAAGGAAACGTTTTCTTTCTTTTTAATTCATATCTATTATTTTAATCGTAAACTATTAATAACAGACTGACTTTCTCATAAAAGAATTGCTCTATCTTAATAACAAGACTTAATTATACAATAAATATATTTAACTGCAAACAAGACTTAAAATCGTCATTAAAATGGTTAGTAACTAAACATAAAACATATAGCAATTGTTCAATACTATTATTACTACTGATGATAAAACTGAAGCTAACATTAACAGGAAAAATTAAAATACGGTAGGTTTGATAAAAGTATAGTAAAACTAATGACTAAAACAGACTAAATCGCTTAGACCTAAAGAAACAAGATAGAGTTTATTGGTGTTCATTGACATTATGCTCTGTTAATATTAATAGAAAGAATTTGTAGGCTAAGAAATTTCTACTTCCTTATACAAAGTAAAGGAAGTATTGTGATCATCACGAAAAGTTTTCTGTTTTCAGATTTCGACGGAAGTATCCATTTTAACAATCCCCAAATCCATTTTGACTAGTTTCGGCATGAAGTTTGTACGTACGTATCTCGCATAACTCAAAATCGATCAGCCATAGGATGGGAATTTTGAATTCAGAACTGTTGTAAAATCTAGTCCTGCATCTCACCTTTTGATTGCAATCAACCAAAAGTGTCCAAAAAATTTGGATTTTGAACTTTTTCTTAACTGCAGCAGTAAGCGCTTTTCAACGATATCATAAATTGTACTTATTTTCATTGGTTCCAGAGTTATTAAATCAGAAGTTATTAGTGAAATAAAATTTTATGGAGTTTTAAAAATGTATATATGTAATTTAATACGCATTAGTACATATGTAACTACTACAAATATGTAATAGATTTGGTGGAACAACTGGTTATTTAATATTAATTGAAAATTATAATTTAGTATTGTATTATTTTAATACGGAATGGCATCTAATTTTAATGAAATATTCTTTTCTTTTTTGAGCAACTGTTCTTAAATTCTTAATGCGTTGCAAAACGTTTTAACCTTTAAAGTATAAGTATTCTTATATTTAAATCAATTTGCATTTACTTTATACTGGTTATTTAATAGTAAACTTTCAATAAATATTACATAATAAAGACAACAGAAAATGTTGCATTTAAAAAACAATTGTGAGATCACCCTCCTATTTCTCACCTTATTCTTGCTTGGTCAATTATTTCAACCGTTTCACTAACCTAATTTTAAATAATGTTTAAGTTTTAATCTTTATGTGCGGATAAGATTTCTATAGAAGTCTTTAAAATCCTCTACTTATAGCATTTTATTATTTTTTACACACTTCAAAATGCTTACTTGAAATTTAATTATGCTGAACAAGGAACATTGTAATATATTGGTAGCAAGGCATTGTAGTATACATACAAACTTCTTTTCTCTCTCTCTCTCAAAATATATATACATAATTATTTTTAAACAGCCGTTTAATTTTATACATTCCACTTAACAAGGTTGGAAACAATCCAAATGATTTTTATTTGAAAACGGCATCTCAATCCATATTTATTCTTTATTAAGAAAAAAGTCTGACACTTTAATAAAAAAAAAATCCATCATTATTTTTGGATTCAAGTGTGTAACTAATAAAACCATAAAACAATAGCGTTAAAACATGATCATGTTGACCAACATTAAAAAAAGGACAAAAGATACATACCACTTGACAATCGGAAAGTAAGAAATTTCAGTGAAAATATTACACACCGTAATATGCTTAATTTTAATGCAAAAACAAATGATGAAAAATATCAAAATTCAAATTAAGTAATTGTACACTATGTATAAAGATTACACAGATTAGAATATCCGGCAAGGAAATTCATGATTAGAAGTGAACTTAAATTGATAGTAATTTTGTGTAATTTCATATCAGATGAAAAAAAAATTAACTTGAACATGCAATCTAATGAATCAAGGTAAATCTCAGAAATAAATAAAAAATATGTAATACGGGTATTTATGACGTACACTGTAACACAACAAATAAAGGATATGTTAACAAATCAAGAAAATCTGATTGGAATTGGTAAGCGTTCTTCCGGGTACCTATTGCTTGGAAGGAAAACATCCATCAGCATCCTTGAATTATTATGTAATCTAAGAGAGTTTAACATAAAAGTTATTAAAAATGACTCTAAAACCTAGATGAAATCTTAACACTCAATTTTTTACTAAAATATAAGTCTTCTCTAAAGAAGACGTTTACTGAAAGAATTTTACTAACGATTAGGGCCAA
>JAAAKQ030045608.1:1790-16503 GCA_010016005.3 Zanna intricata
TACTGATTTCACTAGTGTCAACTGTTGATTCTTATTCACTTTTGTTAACTAGAAATGGTTGCAGTAAGTGAAGCAACTTGATCAGATAAAATCTGAACAAGCTTTTTCAGCTCACTGCAGGATCTGCACTGTTAGTTGCCTGCATTTACAAGAGTTTTACTTAATGTTGCAGTGGTGAAAGAGATATCCAGTTTAATTAGGTTTCGAGAGCTAAGCATTTTTTTACCTTCTCTTCGTGCGGCTGGGGATGAAAGCTTTTGCTCAGTAAAAATTTTTAAGATTGCTTTCTCTTCTTTAAGACTTGGGAAATCTGAAGATCAAGCTGAGTTTGTTCCCTCACAGTTTGCACATTTTTATTCCTCCTGACAGTCAGCTTCCTTGTGACCTTCCTTTGCACATCTAGCACATATTGCAGTGTTTGGGAAGAAGTTGTGGTGTGCCACAACCCTTGTGGTGTGGCCATACCTTTGACATTGAAAACATTGCTGGGGATGAATGATTGTACTCTAACCAATAGGTACTCTACTTTAATTTTCTATGATGATATGGGAAGGTTGAAAGTCAAAATAAGAACGGGAGTAGGTTCTTCTAACTCACTCTAATGCTTCATTATTCTCTTCACCTCTGTAACGCCTTGGGGATGAAGCTCTTCAGCAATTTCTTTAAGTCAATCTCAAGGAGGTCGTGGAAAAAAATTACTCCCTCTCCAGCTGGTATTTAGAGTCTTGTGGCATACAGCACTTATGTTTTTCCCGCCCATATTGCTGAGATGTAACAGGGAGTGACTCTGCTGATCATTAAATGTTTTTACTAGAACTGTACAATCTCTTAATTTTTTTATGTTATTTGGAGAACCATGGAATCAGTTATTACTTTGTTAACCAGGAAAGGCAAGATCTTATGAAGGGAGCCACCTTCCTGATTATTTCATAAAAGTACTAATCTGACATTTGCATATCACAAATGTGTTTTTGTCACCATTTACATTGTTTACCTTGGAACAATTGTTGTCATCAAACAAAGCTGATCAAGGTCTTTTCACCAGACATGTAATAGTGGTTTTATCAGATGGACCACCAACCATTATAACTCTTTTTTTGTGGACTACTAATTTTGTTCCCACGAGTACTGGCAATATAATGGACCACTCCAGCAGAGCGCAGGCATACTAGAGCTAGATCTAAATACAACTGGGTTCATCCTGGTGTCCAGAAAACATCATTCGAGACTCACTAAGTAGAGCCATTCACCCATTGGCACGATAGTTCCCACCTTGGATTAAGATTGCTTTTCTTAAGGTGTCGCAACATCACAAGTGTATGTAGGAAGAAATAGTGTAGAATGTTGTAGTGTAGTTATGTAAGCGTATATGTTGTAATTTGTATAGTGTTCTTGGTTAAGTGTATGTGTATAGTGTAAAGAGTTCTGCAGCTTAGTGTGTAGGGGGAAGAAAAGGTATAGCGGCTATGGCCAAGGGGATACCTATCCTCAAAGTCTTAAAGAATAAGACTCCCTGTTATGCGAGGATGATAAAATAAATGCCAATAATCAAAGATGCTTAAGAAACCAATTTCTGTAACTCAAGTTGAAGAACACTGGTTGGTGTTTTCCCTACAATCTGTTGATGGTTTCTAATTTTTGGCTAATTATGTAGCAGTTGATGGAAAAAAATAAGAGTAAATGTTATAAGTTTACAATAGATTTAGATAATTAATAATGTTACATTATTTTAACAGTACAGCAAATGGTACAAAAATATATATTTTTTATTACAAAGTGTTTAACAGAACATAAAGTAGAAAAATAGATGGCATTTAATCTTATTCTATAAGAGTTGTTACAACACTTAATTTGTAGCATGTACAGATGATGGACAGGACTGTTATTACTTCATAAAAAATGTAACAGTATCATTAACATCACAATTTGACAGATAAAGTATAATTATAACTATTATTATAATAATTAATAATTATTATAATTATATTCTAATTATAATTATTTTTTTATGGTTATAAAAAAATGGAATGATTTTTTAAATAACTTTTTGAAATTAAGGCAAAATGATTAAAAATGATAAACAAGCAGATATGAAAGATTAAAATAATAAGTAGTTTATTTAACTCTTCTCTACAATTCTCAAGGTACTAAAAGGTTTAAAAATATTTCAAATATTAAAAACTTTCTTAGAATTACATTTTTTTAAATGTTTAGATATTTATTGGTGATTTAACAAAGTTTATTTATGGCAAACCTAAAACAGTGTTTCTATTTCTTTTTACTGGTTTTGAAACAATTTCCTCCGAAACTACTAGATAATTCTGGGAATTGCTTTACTAAATTTTTTGGATAAAAAACTTATAAAGCCATCAAAATTTTTTCCTTAATTTGAGTATCTAGAATTTCAGTAAGCTTCATTTTAGCTTTAGAGCAGAAATCAGAACAAAATACATCACTAGCCATAACCTATATTTATGTTCTAAATCAATTTGCAAAATAATGCTGCACAATTTTACATCTACATCTACTTTATTAACCCTATAATCGCTAAGAGTCGCGATCGCGATGCATTAGTTAGTTCCTCAACCGCTAGTGTCGCAATCACGATCCATTATGCACTTGTCTACTTAATCGCTATTTTCTGTGTCAAATCAAAATCAATTTATTATTATTATTATTATACATCACTTGAAAGCTTATTTTTTTTTGTAAATAATGTATTAACTGTTAATGTTATTTTTGTTTAGAATATTTAAAAATAAGAGTGGCAATTCTGCATGTTTGTAGTTGCTAAAGACCTCGTGTTTACAGTACAGCCGATTGTCTCGTGTTTATGTTGTTTTATAGCGTTCATTGGGAGTTATTTTGTTGTGTATTTTACTTGTTTTTGTAAATAAGTTTTAAAAATGAGTGTTATTTCAAATTCTAGTGAAATTCGGGATTGTTTGGATAATGATTTTAGCGATTTTGAATCTGATGATGATTTCATTTTTGAAAATATTTGTTCATCTGATTCATCAGTCAGTGAAAGTGAAACTGAAATACTTACAGATGAACTAATTGAAGACCCTATACATGAACATGTTAATCTTGTGTGGGTAAGAGTATATCCACCAGAAAATAAAATTAATGTTGAGGATAAATTTCTGGTACAGCATGCTGGAATTCGGAACTGTCCGCCAAGAAATAGTAGGCCTATAAATTATTTTAATCTTTTTTTTTTTACAAATGTTATTTGGAATCTTTTAGTCAAAGAAACTAATGTTTATGCTCAAAAACTGGTTAGAAAAAAGATTCTGGAGAAATGAGGCAGTTTTCTAGGCTTACAAGATGGGTCAACGTATCAAAAAATGAAATGAAAAAATTCATTTCTCTCACAATAAATATGGGATTGATCAGAGTAAAAAATGTTGATCATTATTGGAGCACATCTAAATCACAAAGAATACCATTTTTCTCTGAAATAATGTCTCTAAACAGATTTCAAATGATAAGTTTCATGTTTCATATTAGTTCAAATGAAAAAATTCCAATTGGGCAGTCTGGACATGATCCATGGTATAAAGTAAGAACTTTCATTGATCTAATGAACGATGCTTTTAAAAACTATTATATAGCTCTACAAAATCTTTCTACTGATGAGCCAATGATTGGCATGAAAAATCAATTGGCATCTATACAATATATGCTTAAAAGAGACATGCTAGATTTGGTATAAAAAAATTTGAATTATGCGAAAGTGAATGTAGTTATATTTTACATACAGAATTGTATGACGGCAAAAACTTTTTAGCTGATGGTAATGATCCATTCACTGAAAAGGTAGTTTTTGAACTAATGAAGAAATGTAGGTTACTAGATGAAGGGTACCATTTGTTCACAGGCAACTTCTACACAAAGTTGCCTTCAGCTAAAAAAAACTGTTGGATCAACGGACATATCTAATGAGGACTGTTAATAAAAATACTAAAGATCTCTGTAAATTTGTAATTTAGTCTAAACTAGGAATCCAGGAAAGCATTTATTACAGAAAAGAAGCAATTCTTCTTGTGGGCTACATGGAAAAGAAAATAAGAAAACCTGTTTATTTGATCACAACTGGATGTGACGTGGAAGATGCAGTGATTTGTAGTAGAAGTGGCAAAGAGGTGATAAAGCCGTTACTGATAAATAAATACAACTTATTTATGGGAGGAGTTGATTATAAAGATAAATCTATTTACCATGTATCGTGTACAAAGCAAACGAAAAGGTATTAGAAAAAACTTTTTACAATATTCTAGACATGGCTTTGTTAGATGCGTACATACTGTATTCTAAAAATACTGACAAGCCATTAGAAAGCAAGCAGTTTGTAGTGAACATAATAGAAGAGCTATGTGAAGAACAGGATGTACCTGATAATCAGCCAGAAGCCATTCCTGGTCCAAGTGGTGATGGTAAACATGAATTGACTTGTCTCGATGGATTAAATTGCAGCTTTGTATTGTGTGTTCTAAGAAGAAAAAAATCTAGAAGCCATTTTTGGTGCCCGGGGTGCAATTCAGGTGTACATCCAGCATGCTACCACAAACTAAAACACTACTGGCGGCCCTTACAGCAGGGGAGAGAAAGGAAATTTAGTGAGTC
Source organism: Zanna intricata (assembly GCA_010016005.3). Lineage (NCBI taxonomy): Eukaryota > Metazoa > Arthropoda > Insecta > Hemiptera > Fulgoridae > Zanna > Zanna intricata. The sequence continues at coordinate 6,420 of JAAAKQ030045608.1, forward strand.
AAATTCAGACTAAAGTGCTTCCCGAAAAAAAATTTTTCTAACAATTTTTTTGTTTTGTGTCATTATTTTGTGTTGTATTTTTTTTTTTAATTAGTTTACTTATGAGTAATATTGTTTTATTTGTTATGAATTTGTGCTTCTTTTGTATATAAAGACTTAACGTTTTTTTATTATTACATGATGACCAACTAAAGTTAAAAAAAAAATAAATAAAAAAATTTTTTTTTTTCAATTTCAACGAGAAAAAATTTGTATAAAAAAGGTACGTTTTATTTATTTTATTATTTTTATTTATTATATTTTATTTATTTAATTATTAATTTTATTATTTTTCTTTACATTTTTATGATTAAATTGATTTGCTATATCATATGTGTATCTCAATTTTTGTTCTTTCAGTAAGTTTTGGAAAATACCATGGCAGGTACCCCAAAAAACACTTAGCATTTAAAGAAATCTGATCAGCGGGTATAGGGTTAAGTACCAAAGCTCTCTACAACAGATTTATACAGTGATAAGTTCAGCCACCAACATTCACCTGATTAAATAAATATTCTGCAGTACATTTTACTTTTTGCCTGCCTCTAGTTTTATGTAATGCATACTGCAATATTTTACGGAGACATTATTTTAGTCATTTTAATTTGAATTTTCAAAAATTCTAAATAACCTACTTGCACACAGCAATAAGAAAGCTTTTTTTTTTAGTTCTTTAGGAACAAAATACCAAGGTAATGGCAACATGAAATTAAAAACTGAACCTGGATTGGTTCTAGTATTTTTTTCATTTAGTGTTTAAATCTTTTATGAGAATGAATGTAAGAAGTTCAAGATATTTTCCCTTCACTATTAATACTGGCTTCTAAATAATTAGTTAAAAATAAAAGATTCATACCTCACCAGACAATGTCCTCTATTTGTAGCAAAGATAACAATCGGTGCAATAGCACTTTCAAGTGCTCTGTGAAGATAAGTAAAAGTCTCTATATCTAACATGTGTACCTCATCTATAAATAGCACACCTGGTACCAATTCAGCTATACCTTCATCAATGTACTTATTTACAACTTTATTAATTTCTTTACGCAATTTATCTAGAGAGAAAAGACAAATAAACATATAAGCCCAAGGTTTTTGTGTAGAAAACAATGTATAATACTGGTTAATGAACCTACCAGTATCAATTAATAACAAAAACTAATTAAATTATTTTAAATTAAATTAGAAAGATAAATTTTCATAGATTATCTAAACATGAAGGTAAATAAAGAACTATCTTGTTTTACAACTAACATAACACATTAAAATAAAATTACATATACACACTTTTAAAAACAGTTTAAAAAATTCGGGGGATGGTCGTCTCCCCCCCATTGTAATAAAGATAAAAGTTATATCAACATAGTCTATATGTTTATATGGAAATGCTTAGTTTACCAGCTAGCTATTTGTAATTTTGTATTTTTAACATAAAAATTTATTTCTCAGAAATGTTTAATCTTATCATGCTGAAATATCATATACTGCTGGAGTACATATAAGCCAAGTAAACTTTTTAATTGTTAAAATCTTTGCAATCACTTACTTTGAACAAATTTGTAAAGGCTACATGTTTTCATATGGTCAGTGATTTTTAACTTTTAGAAAAATGGACAAAGAATTTGCCTTAAATTTTGATTTAAGAATGAAATGTAGTGCAGCACTGCACAACATTGAAAAAGTGAAGAAAATTATTGTGGACAACCACCAGATTATAATTAGTGAGGTTGCTAATATGCTGGCAAATCATTTGGCTTATAATCTTGGATAATTTGAATCTGATATTTATGGCAGCAAAATTTGTTCCAAAACTGTTGAATTTACATATACAAAATATTTGCATTTACAAAAGCAGTGCCAAATGAACATTTTTTGGGAGTTGCTGAATGAAATGAACGACAAACAGAACTGCTCAAACGAGTCATTACTGGTGACGAAACATGGATGAATGGGTATGATGTCAAAACTAAGACCCAATCATCCCTATGGCTTCCTGAAGAGTAGTTTTCTACTTTTTAATTGTTTGACTGATTGATTGAAGTAAATCTTAGGATCAGCTATATAAATGCCAAACTTAGAAATTTGGCAGCATAATAAGAGTGATTTTACATCAGCTTTTTAATCAATCTTGTAGGAAATCAGAGCAAAAATTCACTGATTGCGATAAGATTCCTCTTTATAATTATGAAGTTAATTTACAGTAACCTACAGTTTATTGATAAATTTGCTACAAAAAATAAAATACTAATAATTTACCAGTAATTTCTGTTTTCTTGGATTTCATAAGCTGACCCATCATAGAAAGAATATCCTGACCACCCTGTGGTCTTGCATTAGCAACATCAAGGTCATGCAGAGTTACATCCTGAATTACCTCTTTTTTCTTATGAACATCTCCTTTTGGAAGAGGAACATACTCTTCAGCCTAAAAACACAAAACATATTACAAATTAAATACACCCTAGTGTAAACAATAACTATCAATTCAGAATTTTTACTGCATCTAAATGTTCACTGTGAACATGCTTGCTGCTGAAATAAGGCACGAGAATTCACATCATAAATAAAGAAAACATTATTGGACAAATGAAAACGAACACAGCCTTGAAAGCAATGTAACAGTAATTTCAGCTAAAAAGGAAACCACATAAAGAAGTTTAAAAACTGTATGACTTATTAGAGAACAATTACAGTTTAGTAGCAATATTAAGTGTTAAAAAAGATATTAATATCAAACTGAAAATATTCAAAAGTAATTCAGAAAATCAAGAATCGATTCTTCACAATATCTTCATAAAAAGTCATCAATTAACATGAAAGAGAGTTTTGTGTCCTGATAAATATTAATTTATGAAGGAAAAATTGCCTCAGGAGACTAAAGAAAAACTATAAATTTATGGTGAATCTACACCTTTTAGAACAATATAAAAGAAGTTTTAAAATTTTCAGAGGTCAATCTTCTGGATTACTCCAGATATGTTTGGTAAAATTCACAATATGGTGTTGGATGATAGAAGGCTGAAGGTTCATGAAATTTCTAGTGTTTGGGCATCTTGATTGAAAGGGTGCATAATATTTTGCAATGATACTGGATATAAATAAAGTTTTCCATAAGATGGGTGTCATAATTATTTACAGCTGATCAAAAATGAAATCAAGCGAGTATTCCATGAAACAAACATCCAAACAATGAACTGCCACCAGAAACCACCGAGTATGAAGGCCATTCCTTTGGCCAGGAAGATTAGTGCCTGTCTTTTGGGATCTACGAGAAATAATCCTTCCTTAGAGATTATTTAGAAAAAGATTTAATGATTATAGGAAATAATATGCATCTTTAATTCACTTGAAAATCAAGCTGCAAGAAAAACATTCATGATTGGCCCACAATAAAGTCCTTTTCTATCATGATAATATATCTGTTCATTTTTCTGTGCAGTTGTGGCCACAACATTTAAACTTGATCCTTATTCTCCAGTTTGGCTCCCCTGGACTACTACAATCTGTTTCCTAACATGAAAAAATGGCTGGCAGGATAAAGATTTCAAACTAGGAGGTGATTGCAGGAACAAATGCCCATTTTGACGATTTGAAAACCTATTATTTGGATTTCTCCAGTTTACTGGATGAAATATATAAGCTTAAAAGGAGATTACTTTGAGAAATAAAAAATGTTTATCTCAAAACATTAAGTACTTTTTATTTTAGAACAGACTTTTAAAATCACCCTTGTATTAGAAAGAAATGGCAATACAATAAGTGCCATCCATACTTTTGTAATTAAATGCAACATATATAAATATATGTATAAAACTCTACATACATGTATAAATCTTAATTGTCTTTAATATATATTTAAGTAGCATAATAATAATTATTGATAACATGTCTATCTCTTTTTTTATATCTTATGTTACATTACTCCCTCTATGAATCATGAGATCTTGCTGATGGTGAGGGGGCTTGTGTGTATCTCAATGATACAGAGTAGCTGGACCGAAGGTGCAACCATATTGGAGAGGTATCTGTTGAGAGTCAGCCTAAGGAATGATTCCTGAAAGAGGGCAACAGCTCTTTCAGTAGCTGTTAAGAGCATATGTCATGAGGACTTACATGGCCATACCAACACACTAAAGCTTCTGAGTACTGTGCAGCTGAAAGCAATGGAAAACTATACCTGTTTTTTTTTCCAATAAAATGATATTCTCTGCATTTTCATAAACAAAGATGGAAGTGCCTTCCTTGGTAAAAAATTCTGAAGGTAACTAGTCCCTCGTTCAGAACTTCAGGGTGGGGACTACTAAGGAAGGGGTCACCAGAAGATTAAAAAATAAATTCTAGAGTCAGAGCATGGAATGTTGGAAGTCTAATAAAGGTTGGTAAGTTAGAAAATTTAGAGGAAAATGGATAGGTTAAATGAAACTGTAATAGGAATTAGTGAGGTTCGGTGGGAAAAGGAAAATGACATTTGGTCAGGTGATTTTAGAATAATTAACTCAGCAGCAAATAAAGGGCAGGCAGGAGTAGGTTTCGTAATGAACAAGAAGATAGGGATGAGAGTAGAATATTTCAAACAGCTTAGTGATAGAATCATTGCAATAAGGATAAAATCAAAATCTAGGTCGAGGTTAATGTCTATATGCCTACAAGTGCCCATAATAACGATGAGGTGGAGTGTGTGTATGAAGAAATCGACAAAGCAATTAAATACGTAAAAGGGGATGAAAATTTAATAATAGTTTGAGATTGGAATGCAAGCAACGGAAAAGGCCAGGAAGGAAATATTATGGGTTAATATGGGCTGGGCAAAAGGAATGAAAGAGGCGACTGACTTATTGATTTTTGCACAAAGAATAATTTAGTAATTGCAAACAGTTTAAAAGTCATAATAGAAGAATAAACACATGGAGAAACCAGGTGATACTGCAAGGTGTCATGCTTCAACAAAGATTTAGAAATCAACTCCTCGATTGCAAAGCATATCCTGGAGCAGACATTGATAACAACCAAAATTTAGTGACATTGAAATGTAGATTGGGGTTTAAAAACCTGAAGAAAAGGTGACAGATGTATCATTGAAATTTACTGAAGCTTGAGAAAGAAAAGGTAAAAAAGAATATTGAGGAGGACATCGCAAGAGGTCATGAGTAAAACAACGATAAGGTAGAAAATATAGAAGAAGAATGGGAGAATGTTAAAAAGTAAATTCTTAAATCAGCAGAAGCAAACTTAGGCAGAACAAAGAGAAATGGTAGAAAGTATAAGAACACTAGTGATGAAGGTAAACGGAACTATCGACAGTTAAGAAATACCATAAACAGGAAGTGCAAATTAGCAAAAGAACAGTGGATTAAAGAAAAGTGTTCAGAAGTGGAAAGAAAAATGATCATTGATAAAGTAGACAGAGCATACAGGTATGTAAAAGAGAATTTTTGTGGTATATAAATTAAAATCCAATAATGTGTTAAATAAAGATGGTATACCTATATGAAAGAGAAGGTTGATACATAGGTGGAATATATTGAAGAGTTATACGGAGGAAATAAAATAAAAACTGGTGTTAATATAGGAAGAAGAGGAAGTTGAAGAGTATGAAAAGGAAGATACTATTACAGAGATCTGAATTTAATAGAGCGTTAAAAGATCTGAATGGCAAAAAGGCTCCCAGGATAGATGGGGATACCAGCAGAATTACTGCAGGCAAAGAAGCGAAAGATAGATTATACAAACTAGTGCGTAATATTTATGAATAAAGGGGAGTTCCGTCAGACTTCAAAAAGAGTGTTATTGTCATGATTGCAAAGAAAGCAGGAATAGAAAAAAGTGAAGAATACAGAATAATTAGCTAAACTACTCATGCATAAAAATCTTTAACTAGAATTCTGTACAGAAGATTTGAGAGGAGAGTTAAAGAAATGAAGGAGAAGAAAAATTTGGTTTCAGGAAAAGTATAGGGACAAGAGAAGAAATTTTAGCATTCAGATTTATAGTAGAAGGAAGATTAAAAAAAACATGGCATCTGTAGATTTAGAAAAGGCATTTCATAACGTACGCTGGTATTAACACATTTGTGTTAACCTTGATTTATTGTTTTATTATTTGTTTATTTTTTATTGTTATTGCCTCTGCCTGTTGAAACTTTTTCGTCGGGTGTGTGACTTAACGTTATGGAATGCTACACATCCTATATTTTGCAACTATTGCAGCTGATTGTTTTTCTATTTTCTTTCCCATGACCCGTCTTCCCATGCTTGACTCTATTGCGCGTATTGGTACGAGCTTTCCTTTTCTCTTTCTATCGTCTTGGTATTTAGTCGGCCTTTACCAATGCAGCGAACAACAAGTTCTCCGACGCCCAGCTTCACCAGTTTTTCGTCCTTCTCATTCTAATAATTTTAATAATTGCAATAATTCTCTTCTATCTGAATAAGATTCTATGCTGTTCGGGACCAGCCTGGCTCCACTGCCAGTGACTTTATTATTTTCTTTCGGCAACTATATTGGTCGCTGTACCATTATCAGTTTTATTTTTTTGGAATATTCGTCTTCAATTTTATTTACAGCGTTACACGAAACTCTGTTCAGCAGTTTATTTTTTTCTTTGTTCTTTCGTCAATCCTCCCTTATTTAATTTCAATCTATTGGATCTTGATTGTTGCTGTTCTTCAGCATATGTTTTCGCCATAGTCCTGGATATCTGGATGAGTCTCTATATATATTCATTCTCTAAGCCTTGTCCTCAAGCATCATCGTTTTTCCTTATTATGTGGCAGTATTGTACAGTGAGTTTTTGTTTTAAGTTTTTTATTGTTTAATGAAAATATTTAAAAATTACATTGGAAGTAGTGTTACATATTTAGTAACTGTAAATTTATGTGTTATATTGTTAATAAAAAGGATTTAATACATTCCATGTAATTGTTGCCATAAAGTGTAATATATATGCATTAATATTTGTGTTAAAGTAACGCTTCTATTAGTATTGTTCTTTACAAATTAAACAATTTTTCTTTTGAATATACTCTAAATTTGTGATTAATAATCAATAATAATAATTAATTACAACATTTTCAGAAATTATGTAAAAAGGTTCATTATTATGTTCATCTATTATTATTATTATTTTATGGTGTTGGGTATCTATCATTTTATACATTATTTTATAATCAAAACATAACTGTAATTATTCATTTTAATAAATAATATTTAGTGAACATTTTAATGCTATTCATTACTAATGTAATTGATTTGTATTTCAAATGTAAATTAATTGTTGTCATATTACCTTTATTACAACAGTCTTTTCTACCAGAGCTTTTATGTGTCAATATTTTTTTGTTTAACAATTACCTGTTCTCCAACGAGTTTTGGTTGGCCTGTTGCGCAAACAGCTGGAATAAAATGTTCAGCATTTAAAGAAATTTAGGGTTCATGTATAGAGATAGAAGAATAATTGCTAACATTTACATGAACCAAACTGCAACAGTAATAATCGAAGAACATACAAAAGAAGCAGTAATAAAAAAGGGAGTCTAAGAAGGATGTTCCCTATCTCCGTTACTTTTTAATCTTTACATAGAACTAGCAGTTAATGAAGTTAAAGAACAATTTAGATCCAGAGTTACAGTGCAAGGTGAAAAGATAAAGATGCTATGATAATTTGATGATGTAGTAATTCTAGCAGAGAGCAAAAAAGATTTAGAAGAAACTTTGAATGGCATGAATGAAGTCCTACGCAAGAACTACAGCATGAAAATAAATAAGAACAAAACAAAAGTAATCAAATGTAGTAGAAATAATGTAGATGGACCACTGAATATAAAAATAGGAAGAGAAAAGATTACGGTAGTAGAAGAGTTTGTTATATGGAAAGTAGAATTACTAAAGATGAATGAAGCAGGAGCGATATAAAATTCCAAATAGCACAAGCGCAATGAGCTTTTAGTCAAAAATATAATTTGCTTACATCAAAAATTAATTTAAACATCTGGAAAACATTTCTGAAAGTATGTGTTTGGAGCGTAGCTTTATATGGAAGTGAAACTTGGACGATCAGAATACCTGAGAAAAAAAAATTAGAAGCTTTTGAAATGTGGTGTTACAAGAGAATGTTAAAAATTACATGGGTGGATAAAGTGACAAATCAAGAGATGTTGCGGCAAACTGATGAAAAAATAAGCATTTAGAAAAATATAGTTAAATGAAGAGACAGACTTATAGGCCATATATTAAGGCATCCTGGAATAGTCGCTTTGATATTGGAGGGACAGGTAGATCGGAAATATTGTGCAGGCAGGCAATGTTTGGAATATGAAAAACAAATTGTTAGGGATATAGTATGTAGGAAGTATACTGAAATGAAACGACTGGCACTAGACAAGGAATCTTGAGCTGCATCAAACAAGTCAAATAACTAAGATAAAAAAAAATATTACATTAATTCTGTAAAATAAAGCATTAGTTTACTTCCGTTAAATTATATGTACAAAATCCTGCAAACTAGTAAATCTTCAAATTTTTGGTTTACAGGGCAAGATAATTTTTTTCTATTCATCAGTGACAAGATTTTCCTCATTAAATTGAAACCATTATTTGATAATATTATAATTAGAATATAATAATGCAAATAAGAGCTTGAGAATTTACTTCCTTTCCAACTTTTCATGGGCTCAACAAAAAAAGTAGCAGAGTCAGACTATTTAATATAAAGGGCTCTAAAGAAACTAATGGTATTAATTTTTTAAAGTAAATTACATAATATATTTAAACATGTTTTTAGTACAAAAGATTTTTTTTTAACTAATAAACAACATTTTTTTAATTTAGATTGATTATACAAAATAAGAAAATAACTTACCTCAAGATCAAACTCTGTAGCAAAAGTATCACTACGTCCTTGTCGTTTTACTGCTCCACTATTAGCTTCGATATAGATAACATCCCCTGGCTCAACTTTTTCTTTAGATAGTGATTCATAAATACTTGGATCTAATTTTAACTGTTTTGTACCTTTGGCAGTTTTTAGACCAATTATTACGTGTGATACTGTCTTTCCATATCCTAAAAAATAAAAGCATGCTTATTAACCCTTACAGCCTTAAGCCTATTTTGTAAGTACTCAAAAGCCTCAAGTACATTTTTCAGAAAAAGTAGAAGTTTGGTAGAAATGCCACAGAAATAACAATATACACAATAAAATTATGAAAAAAATTGTACTTACTCAGTAAACTATGCAGATTGTGGTGCTGCAATCCAAAATGGTGTTACACCCTTGTTTAATTATTTAAAAAATAAAATTCAACTTTTTTTTCATTTAAAAAAAAAACTGAATTTGTTCTTTAATTGAAAAAAATCCTTGCTATTTATATCTAATCTATCACTGTTTCTAAAAACTAAAATTATTTGTGAACAAAATAAAAAAAATTTCACTTAAAAATTCATATTATTTACAGAGTTATTGAAATTTTTGTGTTACCATTTTTTTGGCATTTATGCTTTGAAAGGCATTCACCGTATTCAATAACATCTACGTTGAACTGAAGTCTTAATTTAATTTTTTGTCCCTTGTTATGCTGCCGATACAAAATATATGAATTCAAAAGCATTCTCACCATTACATTAAAGGTAACCTTCTTCCAATAATGGTTTTCCTTTCATCCAAGTATGAATACAACATCATCTGATGTATATATCCCTCCCATGTACTTATTATACTCATGTATTATAGCCGGTTTTGATACAATTTCTTGCCTGAGAGGGACATTTACTTCAACATTTCTTACCATACATTTACTTTTTTCAAGTAAAACAGGAGCTTTTTTGAGATTTCTTTTCCCTATATGCCAGTGGTCAGGGAACTTTTTTAATCATTACCCCAAAATATTTTTGTGTAAGTTGATATTACCCCATGGCGAAGAGCAAAAAAAAAACGAAATCGCCTCTTTTTAGCATCTTTCATATTATAGCCCCCATGATAATTTTGAAAAGAAAACAATAACTAAAAATTTAATTTAAACATCATTTATTCAATTTATCAATGTAATAC
>JAAAKQ030045619.1:0-16503 GCA_010016005.3 Zanna intricata
GCTGGCTCTCTTCCCCACCCCATAAAATCCTTTCATCCCATCCTCTAAAGAAAAAACCAAACGGGGGTCCCGGAAAAAAAAAAAAAAAAAAAAAAAAAAAAAAAAAAAAAAATTCAATTAAAGTTTGTACATCAACCGGCAAATCTCCACTATTACTTATATATTTTTTCGAGATAAAATACAGCTAAACACTTTCTCAGTTATGCCAAGAAACATGTGTAAAAATTTGGGTGCAATTGATCAAGTAGTTTTTTTGTTTATCCCAAACACAAAAAAAACCCTCTTCGTCTTTATATAATAGTATAGATATAGATTACTCTAAAATAATCCAGTATTTAGAAATAATAATGACAAAAAAAAATTGAAATTGTCCTAAGTCGTTTTTGGAGGCAATAAAATCCTTAAAAAAATCTTCATCATCATTATCAAATGTACTGCCTGACGGAGGTCCCTTACATCACAAGTCATTTCCTTCCATTTCTATCCCAAGCCAAACGTCACTAAGTTTCAAAAATCTTCTATGTAAAGTTATCTAGAAAAAATAGAATGGGATCGCCAGTGCAGAACTTCCTGTACAATATGAAAAAAGTAACAGAAATCGGTCCATTTGGTAAAAGTAACGTTTGGCCTTCACATAATTAAAAAAAGCATATGAGGATCAAATTAAAATTTTTCCCCTTATCTTGAAGAGGTTGTACACATTACAATAGTTACTGTTCTAATTGTACTGCTAAAAGTATTTTACGTGTATGCTCTTAAAATTTTTAAACTTTTTACTAAGGCGATGGCTTTAGTGTTTAAAATAAATATTCTATATCTTTTCCAACAACAAAAAAATCTGTATTTCTTAATCTTAGATTTATTTTAATAAGATTTTATTAGGTTATAATTTATTTTGTTCTAATGCAGTATGTATGTAAATAGACAGATATTATTTCTAAGAGAATGCATGTCAAGTATATTAACCATGCTCACTTATTATACTTTAATATCTATACAAAGAATAATAGTACGTATATATTCTTCACAGAATGAATACACGGAGCTACATTGACATAAAATTGAGGATTAAATATAGTAGACATGCGTATACTATTGTTTTAAAAACTTAAAAAAAAAAATGGTTTTATTGATTTAATTAGTTACTTTATATTATAATTTTTTTTTTCAAGTGTATGTTTCTTAAAAGTCGTATCCTTTCCATTACATGTTAGTTTTAAAGATTTCGTTGATGAAAATCTGTTGCGTGAAAGTAATCAGAGGTTTTTATATTAATAAATACGACGGTGTAGAAAATGCAAAGAACGTAACCAACGTAATATTATTACAATGACAATAGCTGTTACATTATTGATTATAATTGTGTTATTATGAGCCTTCAATTACTTAAAAAATGAAATTTAAGTATTCGCATGTTTTTGATGATTTATCTTTGATTACACTATTTATTAAAATAATATTTTATTTAATTTAATATGTTTGTCCCCCAAAAGAGTATACAATCACCCAATTATTGAATAAATGACGCATATAATTTGAATACTGATAATTTATCTTTATTACATTGTAACAAGACCGGTGTAACAGAACCTGAGTAACAGAATCCTACCAATTAAGAAGAAAATAACAGAAAATATAATAATGGGAGTAATTCGGAAAGCGGCTAAAAGAAACCCTTTTAGTAAAGGTAGTAGGTTTGTTTAACAATCGCCTTTCGAAATACTGCCTGTTGACACACCTAAACATATCTCCGTGCCGTGAGAATTGTTATCGGACCAAGATTAGGAATTTCATGAGAAAATGTGAAGGCGGTCGACTTCACGCTTCGACTTGGGTCCGGTCCGGCAGGTGAAGAAGATAGGAGTATAAATACTCTCGGGAAGACCAGTTAAAAGTCAGTTCTGCGAACTAGTCTAGCGAGACGTTACATCAGTTCAGCGAGGAGAGTCTGCAAAACGTCAATCAGTGAGAGCATTCTGCGAAGAGAACAATGAAGGAACGAATTTCCAGAGTGAATTAAGTTCGATACGATTAAAGTGCCGCTACGAATAATTCCAGTAAACAAGAAATACTATCGGTGAGTTACTGTAAGACTATAAGTGAAAGAGATAATTTAGTACATTTCATTCGTAAACTGTTGGGATAGTTTTATTTGTTACCTTTGCTGGTATGTAATATCTTTGCTGTTCAACAAAGGTATTTGCCGTAAAAGAACTTTATACTTATCTATTGTACTGTTGTTATTAATACAAGACTAGTGATCATGCTATGGGACTGAATTCTCCTATTCCATTCTATTTATCTATCGGTAAATAAATCCTGACGATTATTTAAAATTCTTCTTTTTTTTGTATGTAATATCCGTTTATTATTATGATTGTCATTTATGATTATTTGTTTTTTACTAACATGTAATATTATTATCGTTTACTATTATTATTATTGTCTATTATTGTGGTTGTGATTACTAAGATTAATATTTGTTTATTTATTATTTTTCATTAATTCTTTTATTATTGTCGCTTATTATTATTATTATTACAGTTGTCATTATTTTATGTTTTTAAATCAATAAACTGAAATTATATTAACATTCTAAATTGTCAATCTCTCAATATCCTGATTGAGCCGCAAACACGCGACAATATTATAATAAACAATTATTAGCCTGCAAGTGGGCAAAGTTCTCAGTAGCTGAACCTTCTACCTGAACAACGACTTAAAAATTTAGAAATTTGTAATACATATATTCATTTTATAAGTCAGGTGCAAAAAGTACGAATGAAATTTTATTCTTTAAAAAGTTAAATGATACGCGATTTATTTATGAGTCACACTTATCTCTACGTGCGGACCTTTTGAATCAACAAATCGCAGACCGATATTCATTTCAAAGCCTTGTGCTGCAACGTAAGGCATTCACCTTTCAATGTATTATAATATACCGTTCGATATCTGAAGTATCAGAAAGTAAAAGAATCTGTTAGCTTATTTTATCGATAATTATTGAATCATAAATGAATAATTTTTTTTAGTTATTTACAAATTTTATTTTTACATAAAAAAATTTATGCAACTTTCTATTAATTTTATACATTACAATTATTGTTTGATTTATTTTTTTTTAATTTAAAATAATCTTTTTTTAATATTCAGAAAAAATTAACATTTATTTTTTGGATTAAAATACATTAAAAAAATTTCTACTCGCTGCATTTTGTTTTTCATGCCTTGGAGACTCTGTTGCTGCTAGGGTGCAATTTCTTAAACAATTTTTAATTCTATTTTCCAAAATTTTTAGTTCGGTAAAACGTTTTATTATTTAGCAATTAATATTTTAGTAATAACATATTATTCCTAATTTAAACATTTTAATATTCCATAAAATAGGAAAATTCTTGTCATATACTTACGGTAAATTAAGTTATTTTAGTATTTTTATGTAAATTAATTTTTTTGTTTCTTTCTATTTACATTTCGTTTAATTCACTTTATCAGCTATATGGTCCAAAACACACCCGCCTAGAAAACAAAACCTGTTATACTCAAAGAAAAAATGGACCATTAAAGTTGCGATATTTAGTGGTGTCATCGGTTATTAGACAAAACCGCTTAGTTACCTCCGACAGTAATAGTTATAAATAGGCTGACAATATTTTATTGTCTATATAGATAGCTGCGAACGAGATATTAGAAAAAATAAAAAAACCGCTATCAATTCAAAACAATACAATTAGAAGGAAACAATAATACAATCAAAGCACGTATACCCATATAAAAGAAGAATTTTTTAGATTACCAAATTGCCATAAAGATCTCACTTGGCTGGATCGTCAACACAAGTTAATTTAATAGAATGTATTTTAGAGAAAAGAAAAGGATTTTCTCTTGTTTTGATTTTCATTCTCAGAAGTTTGAGGAGTTGAATTACCTTTTTTTTGCATAATATACATGCGCACGCACAGACACATACATTTTGCGATTAAGCAAACTAGTTGTACGGTAATATTCTCTGTATAATTCTATTGAATCGATGTAAGTTAATCCATATTATGCATTGACATATTCTGCATAAACAACCATGTTATTTACAAAACTCTTTGGTTTTTTTAATTACTTAATTTTTTTTAATAACAGCAATAAATTATAATCAAGTCGAGTATTTCTCCTATCAATTCATTCAACTGTATAATTTTTTATAATAAATTTTCTTATGATTTACCAAAAAAATGTATTTTTCTTATTTAATTTATTTAAAAAAAAATTCATTTTCACATACTAGTTACTCATATTCGTATTCCACCTTTTCCTTATTCGGAAGATTGATAGTTAGCAATGATTCTTGCTTTCTTTCTACACTACTCTCAGACAATCTTTTCAATCCTTTAAATGATACGTGCTCTCTAAATCCTCTGTAATCTCGATTTCCGTCTTTATTAAGATAAAAAAAAAAATCATAATTTGATTGATTTTTAAGGTATTCATAATTTCATTGTGAAAAATACCATATTCACAGTGAAATTATTATGTCAATGCAGGTAGCAAATTGAAAATTTTTCTTATCATTTACTACTGGCTTTGAAAAATTTTATTATTTCGTCACTTATTCTAAGAATTTTCTCATTTGTCATGGATCTAGCAGACCATAAATTTTATTTATTCTCTCCCAGGTCCACACTTTAAATGTTTCCATTTCTTTTCATGCCGCGTTTTTCAATGGTTAGTGTTTGAGTCATTCAGGACTATATTCCAAACGGAAAATTATATTAATAACTGTTTAGTGTCTTTTGTTCTATTGTTTGATACGAGAAATATTTTATTGATGATTGGATGATATCTTAGCTTTGGCAATTCTATTCCTTAGATGGATTAAAATTTGCTGTTTGAGAAAATTTTATTTCCTAAATAGATGAATGTATCTGACTGAAGACTGGATATAATAAATTTATTCCCAAATAAAGGGATAACTGTTTTGCTCTTTTCTGTTATGCACCCCGCAATTTATTTTTATGAGTTATTTATTAATTGTTGTTTTTTTCCCACATATTCGTTGAATAAAGAACTTATGATCATCCGAACACATGGCTAGCGTTTTCCACTTGGATACTATGAGTTTACAGTAAAAGTAAGACAATTTTTAACTCATACAGTGGTCACCCATAACAACGCTTTTCAAAAATGGCTTTACGGCGTACTGTAATTCTACCTTAATTTTACAAAAAAAACAAACAATAGTAAAATATTAAACTTTCACTTACAATTTTATAATTAGGTCATCCAAAAACAGACTTACCGTTTAGAGAAAAGTATCCTATGAAGTTTTTAAAAAAACTATTCTACACATTTAACTCAAAAACATACTCTACATACTTAAATAAGACTAACCAAAACAAAAAAAAAAAATACTTCGAATAACGGAATATTGTTAATCCGGCACATTAATTTTTGGGCATAGAACAACTAGACATTAACACTGCGTACACATATCGAACCTCTATCTTATCTGTAAGACATGCAGTCCAACAATCTTAACAAAATTTTTTACAATCTTAAAAAAATATTTATCTACTACATTAATTAATATTTAAACGATATTGCATCATAATTTTACATAAATCCCCGAGAAATAACAAAAAAAGTAGGGTAAGTGGCGCACAATAATAAAGATTCGATTGCTTTCTCTGAGAGTAATGATATTCAATATCGAGGAAAATTAAAAACGTAAAGATTCAGCTCTACAAATAATTTTTTAGGGTTGAATATCAGCGGTATTTCGGAAGGGGTGGCATACTAATACACAGCAAAATATTCGACCCGGTGAAACCATTCTATTCCAAACTTTTCATAGAAGGCCTGGCATCGGAATATTTTTTCCTATAATGACTTGTATCTCATGTCAAGTTACATGCAAACTTAAATTTATGACTCCTAACATACAGGTGAACGTATCGCCAAGTTTCGACGTTTTTCATTAATTTTATTGTGAATAATAAAATTCTGACCAGCCTAAATGATTTTTTAAACATTAAGATAAATTATATGAGGATAATTAAGGCGGTAAATTTTCTTTAAGCTAACTGTATAAGCAATTACTTCGTTCATATTTATCAGATTATATTTTTAATATTATTATTATTGTTATCTCTTATTGTTATTGTTATTATGATTATGTTAGATGATCGACCATTCGGTTATTTATTTATTAATGATGTTTAATAAGGCATTTGACTGATCTATTAAAGATTATAAAAATAACTCTATAACTTCTCTTCTATCATGATTTTAAATGTTAATAGAATTTTAAGCGATATGTTATTGTGATAACAGAAGTTTATTTTGATGTCAATTATGGTAATAGTTTAGTTGATGTACCCATTATGAACGCTGAATGTAATTAAGTGTATATTAATGTGCGCGCGCGGGTGGTCATGTAGGGTAAATTACGCGTTTATCTTTGTCTTTGTTTTAATATTTCTATATTCATCTTGTTCTTATATTTCTCTCTTTTTTTAACCACCCCGATGCATAATCAAACGATATTAATCTGTCTGCCGTTTATTATAACAGAGTGGGATACAACAGTATTAAAAAGTAATTGTCTGAAATGAGTATAAAACCAATTTATTTGTAAAGTGTGTACGGCTAGATTCGTTCCGTTGGAACTCTGTAATGCATGTCGAATGGTGCCGATATAATGATTACCGATCTTGATAGATAACAGACGTCAGTCACATGTTGTTTATCAGAGAAGAAGTGGGGATGAACGAAACATAGAGTCCTGTGGTGGGGGTGAACAGCGCCTCATGTGACTAGCCGCCAGTGTCTCTCACGGCGTGTTCGCGGCAGGACTGCATGTTAATCTTCTTTATTGTTTCAATACGAATTTTCAAAACTATTCTCTCTTATTATTAAAACATTATTATTATTTTTTTAAGTGAAGTGTCAGTGTTATGTGGTTATACGTACATTTATGTAATGGTATATCTTAACAGACTGTGACCACTTTATTGGCGTTTCACAGAATGCTTACCTGAATACGGAGATAACATGTCACGCCGAAAACAGAGTAATCCAAAACCACTTAAAGGTAATCATGACAAATACAAAAACCAACGTTGTTATTAATTTAGCTTATTTTTTTTTAATGTTTATTATTAAATGTTACGAAAGTTTTTGGTTAGTTTGTTTCACGTTTACAAATTTATAAACGCTTGTTTAAAATGATGTTCGTAAATACATTAATTATTTTGAATCAACGATTAATTCACTCAATCAAAGTTTATTTTTTGTTCATGATACTTAATCAACACGATACATACTTAAAAATATGCTTTAATTATATTATGATTACTATTTGTGAAATAGCTGTTTATTATTTAATTCGTTTGTTATATACGTACACAGTTTACTTTTTTTAAACAAAGTTTAGAATAACGAGTAGAAATAAGATGTGGTACTTAAAAAAGTTTTATTTTTTTTGAAAGAAGATTTAGGTTATTTTATTAAGTCAACATATGTTAACAGGGAGATGTCTGTTACTTTTGTGTTGGCAACATACTCAAGTCAGATATCTTGAATAAAATTTTAATTGACAGTAATTATTAAAACTGTCCAGTTTTTTTTTTAGTTTAGTTTATATCTGTGTTTTGTGCGTTTATGAAAATTAAGTTAGGAATTTTTTTGTGTATAAAATATTTGTTAATTTAATTTGTGCTAAATAATTTTATAATTAAACTAATATAAGCCTTTTTATTTAGAGTAATTTTTATAAAAGATTAAGTCTAAAAATATTAGTTATTTCAGTTTTTAAAACGCTAATTAACACTTACGTATTTGAATTTAATTTCTGTATTAATACTACTAATAATTTAAGTAAAAGTTGGAAAATGAAAAAAAAAATCGGTAAATTGTAAGTAATTTTTTTATACCTTTTAATTATTTTAGCACATTTAACTTTTCTTTCTTTTTTCTTTTAGTCTAACAAAAATTTAGCAACGATCCTGTAATCTTTTTTTTAAATTTAATTCTTTACATGTTATGTAAACTATATTTAAAATTGTTTGTGTTTATTTTAGTATAGGAATACTTTCTTTCACATTGTAGCGTTATCGTCGGTTTGTAATAAAAAATATAATACCTAGAACAATCAAAGTGTAAAAATAGTTTTTTTTTAAGACAGTACTTTTTTTTTAAATAAAACAATCTGAAAGTATTTTGACATATTTTTGTAGAGGAACTCAAAACTATTGTTTTATCAAGATGATAGATTAATCGTTAATAACTGATCTAGTTAATCAACGAGTTAACTCTTGGAAATAAAATGCTGTATAAAAAAATTGAGTTTTGGATTTATAGAAAAAAAGTTAAAGAATGATTATTGTAAAATTTACCTACAGAAAAATGTTAATGTTAATAATATATTGTTATTAGAAAGTTTGTGTTTTGGGAGAGGTGGGGGACGAAAGCTCAGACAATTTATGTATTTCTATGTTTATATTTGATGACAGTATCAATATTTATATTTGATTTTGGATTTGACGTCCTTGATTATTTGTTTAAGTTACGCTTATCTGACATTTCCAGATTTATGGTATTATCATTATTATTTTAAATGCATCATTATTTAGTCTTAAAAAAATTTTTTTTTTTAGATTTTACATTTACGGTATTTATGTTCTTAATTTTATTTAAGCAGTTTTTTCATTTTGAGTAAATTTTTTTAATGAAAGGTTGTAAAATTAATTTATTATTATTTTTATAAATGCAATATTAGAGACACTTAAATAATTAACTCTATTTTTTAATAGATAAATTAAATTTGTTATTCAATGTAATAATATTAATGACTTCAATATTAATATTGAATTGATTCAATATTAATATTCAATATTAATATTAATAACTTGTTAAAAATAAGCATTTTACTTTTATTGTCTTTATTTTATTTAATTATAATTTTTTTTACTCTTCAATAAAACAAATATGCTTAAGCAACTCGAATTTTTAGAATAATTTATAAGTAAATTATCCATAATGTTAATTTTTACAAAAATCGCTAACCATGTTATAATTTCTAATCTTAATGTAAATAAACTGACTAGTTACATTTTTTTAATATGAAAAAAGGAATAAATTAGAAATTTAAATATCTGCGACTGATAAAGATTTTGAGTTGGATTTCCGAAAAAGTATTAATTTCAATAGTCTTTTATCATTAAAACAAATTACTAAAGTAAATTATTTAATAGAAATTTAAGGAAAGGGTGGTGAAAAAAGAATATTTCTGATATTAAGTTTACGATAACATTCGATTGTGCAAGACTATATGAAACTACCATTCGCTAACCAAAATAACACGGACTTCTAATTTTATACAAAAACGTAACAATAAAAAAAATAAGTTTTATGAATGGTAGGTATAATTCAAAATAATATTAGAAGTTTACAAAACGTGAAATTCCGAAGAAGTTTTTCCGCAATGGTTGTCGACTAACTTTTGGGTAAACGACAGTCTATTCTAGAATATAAAATAATATTAGAATGCAACGAATGAATTAGTCTAAAAATTATTTATATTTTTAGATAATCAGATACAGTTGATAATTTTGTAATATAATTGACAGAGTTATTAAAGTGAGTTCTTTGTTTATTATTAAAAATTGTGTATAATTACCATTTACCGTTATTCTTGGTAACAAAATAATATTTTTTATAAAGCTGAGTCATCGAAATTCACTTTTTTTGAATTGAGTGAAATATTAATTTTCTAAACTTTTGTTTATTTTGTCATAATGTGTATAATTATTAAGTTACCTACATTAATTTAAATAAAATATTATTTTAAATATCCAGAATTTTATATTTTAAAAAATATTAATTTTAAAAATATGGGTTCAATAAACGATACTACCTAATAATAATTATATAATATGTATGTATATATAAAAAAGCATGATGGGTTGGTTTGTTTGCTGAATGTGCTCACATTTTTATTTTGAATTAAGCGCACGAACGATTCATTTGTTCAAACGATTTATCGATACGAAGATTTATCTAAAATTATATTTGTGTTATGGGGATAAAAAAGGAAAACGGTGGGGTTAGAGCTGTGTTAAAAAATCACAACTCAAGAAACAGCTAAAATCGTTTTGGATTTTGAAGATTTTCGTTGTAAATTTTTTGTTATTAGTTACGCTAAATTCATGAATGTGAATTACAAAATCATGTGTAATGAAACATAAACGATATACCATTTTCGCATTGGGCTACAGACTCGGTTTTTTGTAGTTTATATATATGTATATTTTCAAAAAAAATCTTAAAAATTAATATCAGTGTGGCATTAGGAATCGTAAAGCATTCGAATTTATATTGTTTTTGTATTGAATAAAATAGATAAAGATCATTGAAGATCTTGTAAATATACTCCACTGAAATACTGATAGATCCAGTATCCGGTAGTTTTCTGTTATTTTGAAAAACAGTTTGGTGTATTGCAGAAAAAAAATTTATTTAATGGTTTTTTGGATGACTTAATTAACGATAAAACGCGGTATTTATCTTCTATAAAAATAAACCAAGAAATCTGGTTAAATTACTATTACAAATTACTGTCTTTAAAATTTTGAACTTCCAAATTTAATTTTCCATTTGTTTTCTTAAATCAAAAGATTATTATAAAAATAATTTCCTTGAATTTTTTCATTAAGCATTAAGATATCAGATGGTTAAATTTACGTTAAATATGAAAAAGAAAAAATATTTTAAATAAAAGTAATACAGAATATAACGAATTGTATTTGAGATAAGTAAGTTTTTTTTTTTTGAGAAAAATTCTTTGTATAATCGGATTAAATACGTGATACTTTAGGGCTAAACTAATAAGAGCTCAACTTTTTTTTATACTTCTTTTGAGAAATGAAATCTTAAGCTGATTGAATAAAATTTAGTCGTAACGGACTTTGAAAAAATAGTCTATATTGAATAAGTTCGATATCAGAATGGGCAAGTAGATTTATTTGTTCGTTCTGTTTTCCAGTCAGTATTTTACTATTTGCTGGGCGTTTTTCAACTTAATAAGTTTTATATAGAAAAAATTCGGATTTATTTTAGTGAATTCATTCTCAGTATAAATATAATATATAAAATATAATTTTATATAATTTAATTCAATCAGTCATTAACTGTTGGTAATTATGAAAAATAATTAATTGCGGTAATAGGTAAGATGGAAAAAATTGAGCGTGTGTAATTTTCGTTTTTTTTATTTAATTATCTTTTTTGTACATAAAAAAATCATATCCGAAAATGTATTTTAAAGTATAACATTTCTATATTCGAATACAGTTTAATTTGAATAACATGGTTTATTTGGATGCTACCTCGGCGAGACGTAATTGTGGCATAAAAAGGTACTAATCTAAATATTTATTAATTATGTTAATAATATTGTTTATGTTAATATATTAATAACATATTGTTTATATTATTATTAATTATAGGGAAAATAGTTTAAAAACATTTATTGTAAAATAATTAAATTAAGCGCGGCCTACTTTGTGTAATTAATTTTCTAGCTTTGTTGTATTTTTTAATAATTTGTATGGACATTCATGTCATGATTGTGACCTACTCCTTAAATTATTATTTCTTAATAAAATTTTTGAATAAAAATTTATTCTATCAATTTAATAAATATATGTTTAATTGCACCACTTTCTATGTCAAGCATTACATAACTAAAATCATGTCCGGAAGAGTTCTCTGATTAAATTTCAAAAATTCCAATTTTAATTAAATTTAAACTAAAAAATTTTAGCTTTTTTTTCTTATTTATTTTCTTTTTAACATTAAATTGAATAAAATTTGCAATTTGCGTTGATAAATTTTTCAGATTATTTGTAAATAAAATAATAACTTAAAATATTCTTTGTCTAATTTACAAAAATAATGTGTAAAATTTTGCTGATTATAAATAACTAATATTTATTCAAATAAATAAAATAATTATAAATTATCTAAAATAAATTGTAAATAATATAAAATTAGCCTGGCAATTTATAATCATCCTTTAATCAGTGTGGTAATGTAGCGTAACTTTTTCACAGATCATCATAGATATTATGATAAATTCAACCAAATTTGAAATGTAACACGGGTATTTTTTAATTTTGACTGGACATCAAAACGTTGTGAATTATCCATATTAAAGCTTCCTTATATGTTCAATTATAATCGAAAACAGTTTGATTTAAATAAAATGATTCTACTTTTTAATTTAGTTCGGTTTGTCATAAAAAAACATTTTATAAATTTTTACCGGAAAACGTGATCGACTGAAATATTATTTATATTTTTGTTATTGAAATAATTATTTTTCATTTTAATGTAATTAATGTTTAAAAACGTTAATATGATGTCTAAAATTATCGTCTATTAATCTAATATTTTTATGAATAGTTATGTAAAATGTTTAATACAATTGCTTTAATACTAGAGCAGTTTTATTGTTAATTAAATAGATTTTATAAAACAAGGTGATAACAAGATAATTTAAAATAAGGTGAATTAAGCTAATTAAAATAAGGTAATAATGATAAATATTAAAAATGTATAATTATTTAACATATCCCAGGAAGAAATTTACGCTCTTATTCAGTTAGAAGAATTTTTTTATCAACAAATTTTCCTTAAAATCTGATTGAAAAACAAAACAATATGAAAGAAAATACACCGTAAAATATTACAATTTAAACATAACAGTTTCAAATATAAGTCTTGTTATCAATAAATTATGAAAGAATCAGGAAAAAACAAAACAAGATATGCATTTACTACTGAAACGCATTTACAATTATGTACTTATAACAAAACGACATGAAAAAAAATGCTTATAACTATTTCTTGAGTATTGAACAGCCGTCATTGAGTATTTTACACTAGCATCTTTAAGTTCTCGTCAGTAATTAGATTATTTACCGCAGTTACATAAAATAATTTCACGTGTATCAACAAATGGTACTATAAAAGAAGTCATAAATAATTAAATCTGACAATCTAAGTGGTCAATCCCAAAGTTTATTACTCCATCAAATTCAATGGAAGACAATCCATCATTTAATTGTTAGTATATTTTACATTGTTAGTATATTTTCTTATAAATTTGGTCGGCTGTTTAATTATACACTAAACGGTTATAATCTGAATCACCCGTGATATCGCAGTAAAATCAAATGATTTTTAGGTAATTAAAATGTTTGAAATCTGAAGTTTTATTTTGAAAATTGCCATTTTATTGGTAATCTAGAGAAAGAATGTTATACTATCTATATATAACCCAGAAAGAGGAGAACCTCACCATCGGGAACAGTTTTATCCGTAACCCTATCACTTTCATCCCCGATAGTATCTATCTAGCCTGTTGACCATAAAACATGTCTTTCGTCCTGGAAATTATTTTTCATGGCGATAATAAGTTACTTAGGCTAATTGTAAATGTACTTAGTGGTCCTTAAAGAGGTGTACACCTGACATTCATTTCCATAAGACAGAAAGAGTAGAAATTACGACAGACAGGGATACTGATATACGAGATAGAGCAAAGGATTAAGAAACTATAAAATTTAATAGCGTACTGTTTCTGTATATGTTAGCCTCGATCCCTTCTTTGTAACGACGTCCTGTAAAAGAGTATCGCCATCGAGTGTCTCTTTTAAATATTTGTTTAAGTAGGTTTGTTATTTAAAAACATTTTGGTTTTCTGATCCAGTTTAAAGCAACTGTATTACTACTTAATACTTAGTTATTCATTAATATCATTTTTACACATATAGTAGGATTTAACTACAATCATAGTAAATTTAGTTACTGGTGATTTTTATATTAAATCTTGTATAAATATCAATGGTTAAATTGTTTCAGATTAATTCTATCAAATTCTTATGATTAAATTGAATAAATGTGTTTTTATTTCTAAGTTTTTGTCCGTTTATCCATTTTTAAACAACAATACTAAAGAACAATATTCCATTCCTTTTGATTCTGAAATAGTAGTTTAAATTTCTAAATATTTTCTACATCCTCCATTCTCAGTTACTTAATGTATTATAATTTTTGCCGTATCGAATATTTTATGTTATCTAAATGCCCTTCTGATACTAAATTATCAAAAGATTCTTCAAGACTGGACTACCAAATTAGAATAATTACTCTCGTTTTAAAAGTTATATCACAGATCTTTTAGTCCTAACATAAAGATTTTGAAGTTGTCGATTCGTTTTATTTATAACTCTTCATTTCATGTGATTTTTTCTGTATGGTTTTCCTATTGCTCGTAATACCTTTTGATAGACCATTAAATTTTATAAAAATATATCACACTGATTTAAGAATTAGAAGAAATATTTTTAATTCTTAAATCTGTGTTTGATACGGGTATACCGCGTAAAAGAGTTTTTTTGGTAGGCTGCTTTTAATAATCATTTAGAAATATGATTTATCTAGCGTGCTCTTTTCGGTCAAAGAAATTAATGAAAAATATATCAAACAACAGGATATTTACAATTAAAAAAAAAATAGAAATACACGGGAAAAAATCCCTCGCCGAATTCTGAATTTACAGATTTTGTCAGTATACAAATAGAAAGAGTGAATTTAGCTAAATTTAGTAAATTATATACTGAAAGAATGCCCGCTGCGTTAGCCATAACTTACATGCCAGTCACTTAATAAGTTTAAGGTGCCTGTCGTGTCAATTTATTTCTCGATTTTACCGGACATTTCTTGGCAAAATTTAGGAAATGGTTATTTCAGCCGTTAAGTCCATAGGAGGTAACGAGCAAATTAATTCACTTAAATAATTTAGTTATGCATATAAACTACAAATTCTGTTAAAACTCTGTTCTTTTTTCGTTCAAAGTCACACTCAACGAAGAAACTTTAAAAATTTAGCCCTTATAATTTTATAAGTAATTTAAATATGTTATAAATATTTCCTCTATGTTGTTTTTAAGTTGCATTAAAGGTATATGCAGTTATTTATTCTCAAATTTTTGATTGGCTTTTTTTTAAAATATTTTTTTCACGGGTTGTTTTATGAAAGAAGATTCAGTGCACTATAAAAAGTTTTTAAATCTTTCTTCACATTGTTGTTTACATTCGATACAAAAAGGAACTGATAATTTTATGATATATTTTTATTAAGCTCTTTTTTTACTTTTCCCGCTATTACGTACACTGTAGCAAAATAAAAAATTGTTGATATTCATCCATCCGATTTTTTAATTAATTAAATTAAAAATTCAGATTTTTTTTAAATTTAATTTTTTAGTAATTTGAGTTTGGTAGTACTTTAGATTTCAGAATCTTGTTTGTATTTATTAGTTGATATTTTATTTTATATCTTTCGTATGGTCAACCTAAAATCAGAAATTTAGCTTTAAAGCAAATAAATTTGAAGAATTAATTGTTCTAAATTTTTGAAAAACCCTGATGTAGGGCGATTTAACTTGAAGGGACAAATTTTATTAATATCTAACTTGCGCTTTATTGGGCATCTTGAACAATTATATTTTTAGAAAACCATTGGAAAACATTAAAAGTATATCTTTTTTTTAAATGGAAACCTTTTACACTTAAAAATTTTATTTTTATTAATTGTTCTAACTTTCATAAAAATATCAACATATAATTATCGACTGGAGATTTTTTATATTATTTTTTCCCAAATGAAGCGTTATTAGCACGGAAAAATTTTTCTATCTTTGTCAGAGGTTTAAGGATAACTCTTATCCTGAAACGTATTTCTTTATAAAAGTATTTCTTTCTTCAACATATCGATTTGATGTTTTTTAATTATTAAATTAAATATCAGGATAAATTTTAAAAACATAGATTTTAAAAATCAGGCTTTGCAAAAACCCCCTTAAATTACGATTTCTATAAACATTTTTAACTTTGTTACCGTTTAATATACTAGATCGTGGTTACGGGTGTTTCTTTGGTGGTTGGGTTTCAATTAACCACTCGTATGAGGAATGGTCGACCTGAGGCTGTACAAGATTACACTTCATTCGAATTCATACATATCCTCATTCACCCTCTGAAGTAATACCTTACGATGGTTCCGGAGGCTAAACAGAAAAGGAACCATAACAAATTTAAATTTTATTCGATATATTTTTCTAAGTGAGGTGTAAACAAATTTTTATACTTTTCTATCTCAATCACAGGAACAGAAAAAAAAAATTTTTTTCGGTCAAGATAATGCAGTGTTATTTTTTTTTAACACCACGGTAATGAATTTCTGCTAATTGTACAATTTTACAGCAGATTTAAAAATTATTACAGGTTTGTGATTATATGTTTTGTATTATTACAAAATAGTATTTGTAACTTGGGTTTGTGTTTGTATTATTATAGATTATTACTTTATATATATATATATATATGTGTGTGTGTGTGTGTGTGTGTGTGTGTGTGTGTGTGTGTGTGTGTGTGTGTGTG
>JAAAKQ030045630.1:0-16503 GCA_010016005.3 Zanna intricata
GGGATTGGAAAATCCGGTATCAGCGTGTTATCGACTGCAATGGGGACTACTTTGAAGATTTCTAAAAAAAAATTGTACATATTTTGCCAATAAAAAATTTTCTGAGGTCAGTCCGGTTACTTATTATACAAACCCTGTATTATCGCAATGTGGGTCTATTAGCTATTGTACTGAGCAATGCCATACTTATTGCTTCGTACTTCACACCTAACTGTGTACATGATGAATTTCTTAAGTACTTAGATGGATTAAGATATACAGTTACCCGATCTAATAAGAAGTTGATCACACTGGGTGATTTCAATGCTAAAGCTATTGCTACGGGTTCAAGTTACAACACTAGAAGGGGCGAAGCTTTGGTGGAATTCATGCTGACTTATGGTTTTATCTGCCTGAACGACGATAACCTACTTATTCTGCTCGTGGCCATGAGTCCGTACTTGATCTCGCTTTGCTGGATGAATGATGGGGACCTAATTGCTATCAATGGAGCATACTTGATGAGTTTACAGACAGTGACCTCAAGGCTGCACTATTGGATCTGACTGATCCTGCTATCAAATCAAGAACAGGTGGCGACCTGTTCTTATTGTTGTGGGAGGCATCCCACCTAGATTGACTAACCAGCAAGTTAATGAATTTGGTTGATAGTGGTGCCTTAGGTGCGAACATGCTGACGTTACGCCATAAGTTTATCAGAATCTGATTTGGGAAGAGATAGACAGATTTTAGAGGGCCAGTGTACTGGTGGAGTGAACAGAAAGATAGGCTTCGATGGGTAGCCCAACACAAAAAAAGGATGGCACATCTCAGGAAGGAGGGCAGCAATAATTCTGAGAAGGCTATACAGACATGCCCACAGGACCCTAAATTACGAAATTAAGAAGGTCAAGAAAATCGGTTGGATTGCTTTATGCGAGGAACTTGACGATCCCTAGAGCAGTGCATTCAAAATTGTTACCAAGAGATTCGGGCGCAGACTTCCCCTACTCTCTAGGGAGGATGCCATTGCTACCATGAACCGACTGTTTCCCTGTATGAAAGCCTTTATGACCTGTTGACAGGTTCGAAAGAAGAAGCTTCACAATTGACGTAGTTGCATGTTCTATTTCTTGCTTGAAGAACACTAGCAGCCCCTGCCCTGAAGGCATTCCTGCTGCTGTGTTGAAGGGTCTTTTAAAGAAATTATCCTGCAACTCCTTAACAATCAAATGGAGAACAGCATCTTCCCTGGCTGTTGAAAGGAATCCAGATTGGTATTCATCCCACAACGCAGCGATACTGAAATTGGCCGAGAACTTAGGCCTCTGTGCCTCCTCAATAACATTGCCAAGGTTATGGAGAGAGCAATCTTTAATCAACTTGTTGTGATACTGCTTAACATAGGTGGGTTGCATCAACATCAGTTTGGTTTAAGAAACAGTCGGTCCACAATTATGGCCATTGGCAGCATACTAGAATGGGCCACTGAAACTAGAAGTGGTATCTGGCTATCTGGTGAAGTGGCATACGCAGCATTCCAGCTCTTGTCTTATTAGATGTCAAAAATTTCATTGGCTCTATCCCATGGGACGTGGCCATTGATGCCCTCAAAAACAAGGGGATAAGTTTATATCTTCTCCATCAAATTTCACAGTACTTTCGTAATCGTTGTTCCAACATTTAGACAACTGGTGGACAATTAGAGTGGAACATGTTAGGGGGAGTCCCCCAGGGCTTTGTCCTGAGCACTGTAATCTGGTTAACTGTCTTTGACAACATTCTTCATCTGCAGTTGCTGGCATCCACCAGATTAATAGCCTATGCAGATGATTTAGCCCAGATGATTGGGGGTTTTGATGAGTCAGAGGTTGAGGAGAAAGGGGTAACTCGGCTCTCATTTCAATAGTGTCATGGTTGGACGAGATGACTTGAAGCTTGCTCCGGAAAAGTCACAACTGGTTACATTGACTATTCAGCATAAAATTGAGCCAATTAACCTCTACATAGAAGGCACTCTTACACCGAGGGTTGACTGCGTCAGATGCCTGGGGGTTTTAATTGACAAGAATATGAGTTTCAAACAGTACGTCCTATATGTGTGTGTGGCAAGGCAGAAGTGTTGTTTGGATCCCTGGATCATCTGATGTCTTTGTTATGCACTCCCAGGCCATCTTAACGAAGAAAAATAATGACTTCGATTGTGTCTATTATGTTATACGCCTCCCCTATCTGGGGTAAAGCTGTTATTGTCAGACAAAATCTCTGCAGATTAGTAAGCATCCACAGAAAGATCACTGCTTCGCATTGTCTCAGTCTACAGAACATCAAGTTATGTGGCTTTGTGCGTATTGGCTGGTGTGGCACCCATATATCTGTTGATTAAGGAGCGTTCTCTCTGCAGGACAGTTCTCTGGGTGTCAGCCAAAAGGATGCTAAACAAGTCTTTTATTCTGAATGGAGTGACAGATGGTGCACAAGTTTATTGGCTGGCTGGACCAAACGCCTCATTGTCGACTAGCCAAAATGGTTGGATAGAAAGCATGGTGAGGTGGGCTACTTTATCGCCCAGATGTTAACAGGACATGGATGTACAAATGCAAACTTAAATCATTTTGGTTGCCAAGATTCCCCACTGTGCACCTACTGCCCTGCGGTTAACATTGTGGAGCATTTCTGTTTCCAATGTCCCAAATGATTTAACCAGAGAGTGACGCCTGGTATTGATGACATCACACCCAACGATTTGATCCCATACGTGCTGGCATCCCCTTGAAACTGGTATGGGATTTGCTAGACATGTGATTATACACAAGAAGGATGAGGGCAGCCATTTGGGCTATTAGAAAACATCTACCACTTTTGGTGACCAGGAAGAAAGAGAGTTGGATGACGAAGGATGTAGGCTTCTCGCAGAGTCGAGGGGGAGGGACAGCCTTCTGCTGAGTCGTTGCATATCCATGCTTGTGAGGATGGGTGGCAATGAGAATGCACAGGGACTCCCGAACCCTTAACAAATACACACACACATGGAGAAATCGGGGAGAGGGACAGCCTCCTGCTGAGTCGCTGCACCCCCTGCCTGCGGGAATGGGTGGTGATGATGATGCATGGAGACTCCTGAACCCCTGGCGTGGACACACACATGCACACTCACACAAAAAAACATGCAAACATAACTACTGCTAACACATGCTTACATGAGTGAGCAGTAGTTATGAAGTATGGGGACTCTGGACTCCCCTTGCTCTTAAAGACAGCAGTTAGGACGGGGTGTTCCTCTATTGAGTTTACATTGTGGCATAGCTCTGGCAGGGCAGTGACTGCCTGTTAGGTTTGCGCTGCTTTGTTGGAGCATCGGTAGGAATATCAGGCTTGGCATTGCCCGCACCACTAAGGTGCGGGCAACCTTAGTGGTGTTGTGTATGATGTGGGCTATGATGTGATGAGAAGAGAATATCATGTGAACGTGGTTCTTTGGGAGGTATTAGCCTCTGTTCTGACCCTTTGTGAATGCATGTTGAATATGTAATGTTGTTGTAGGTCAAGATTTTCGCTGCGAGCAGCGTTTTGAGTGGGAATTTGATCTCCATTCTATTTAATTGTTGCGTATATGGCATTCAACGTCACATGGGTACTTAAAACATTGATTTAGAGTAGGCACAAGGTTTCGTGCTTCCGCGCTGCAGTTATATAGTTTTAGGGCTCTGTGTAGGTCGACCTAAGCCTACGGCGAGGGTGTTTGCCGCTGAGGTATCTTACTCTGATGCTAAATGTCGATGACATTTGCATCGGGGGCATCCCGACCGAGGCCTGGCTGATGACTGAGATATGTAATCAGTATGAACTTCAATAAGACGACTCCCTGTAAAGCCCTTCAGGGCTAGGAACAGGAGGGGTGGTGTGGCGACTGGAATCGTCACTTGGTGGGTGTCTTCCCCTACGGGGGTTGTATGGGGTTTTCCTCTGCGGGCTTTCTCATCATCTCATCAAAGGCAAAGGCACTAAAGACCGAGGCCTGGCTATGAGGGTGGTGACTACTGGTAACGGCATTGCCGAGTCTGGTGTGGCCATCTATTCAGCAAGAGGCGAGGCACCTCCTGAGGCTGTGTAATACTTAAATGAGAGTCCAATCTCAGGAGGGGAAAAAATGGATATAATCGATGTAATCACATACATAATAAAAATGACTGCTTAAACAAAAAATAATAACCAATGTTACAGATGTATGTAATTTGTAATTAAAGGTGTGCATCTTATCATGCTGCAATCAAAAATCAGTTCATGCTTACTGGATTCTCATGTGAGTATAGCAATTTAACAATCCAGTAAAAAGAAATAATTCACAGTTTTTGAAATATTTTTATTATATTAAAAGTTCTAACTTTTGATAGAATCAATGATCATGACAGCATAACAATGGGTCTGGTGTTAGTGGATGTGGAAACAGAGTATGTTAACTAAATTTTAAGAAAAATTAACCAAAAGACCAACAAAACTGAATCACAAGAATAAATAAATGATGATGTATGCTCCCATGTGCCAAAAGAATATTGTTCTTTATAATGGTTTACTTATAACATAGTTTAATAATATATCCTTTCGTTCCAATTTATTCCAATATGTAAAATATAATGTATATTGTATTTCCTCGCTCTTTTTTTCTATAACAGAAAATTTGGTTAATTGAAAAAAAATTGTCTTCATCATTTAACATTAAATATTTTCCACTGTATCTTCAATTGCTTCAAAAATATGTTAGATAAACAGACACTATTACATGTTACTATCACACCACAAAAATCACTTTTGCTATAATACATTCATTACAAAATTATGTTAATAAGCTTAATAACAATACATATTTTGTATTTGTAAACAGTACCTATTTTATCATACACTAATATACAAGTACATAAACAAATTACTATACCAGAAGAAACCCCAAATAAATTTTTACTAAACAGTTTGACTTTTATTTATATTCTTCTTCTTGGTAGATCTATCTTGTGACAGGTTTCAACTGGACAATCTTTTCCACTTGATCCTGAGCTTCTGTTTTCATTTGCAAAAATTTCTTTCCTTTCTTATGTCTGCTGTCATAAGAAAGGAAATATTCATTGTTATTTATATTATGTTATCATAAATGCAGTCGAATGATTAAAATTTCTTTAATTTTTAGAGCCACTGACTGTTTTCAGATGATGTATTAATAAGCATAAAATGCCAGAATCTACACAGTTTGATATGAACACTTATATGCATTACAGTGCTGTATCTACTTTTTTTAGATATGGAGGAAAAAATGTTTTCAAATATAAAATAATTAACAATTTTTATATACTGTTTATCATACAATAACAGGAAAAATATTTTAGTTTAGTTCTTAAACAGAAGCTATCTGATAACTTAATTAATAACTTTGGGGAATCAATTAGTCGCTTTCTGATCTAAGCTTGTTCAGCTATTTTTTGTCTTTAAAATTTTTTGTAAATAAATTATGTTTACCCTTCAGTAAAAATACTTTGAACAAAATTACAGTGAATATTTGAGTGACAATTTTTTTAAGTCATTTGTTCTATCTAGAAAGGGGAAGTTCTTGTTTGGTTATTGTCAACGCTGACAGAAAATATTGTCTAGAATACAAATGACTACCTTAAAAACTGTACAACAGGTATGAAAAATACATAACATTCTCCAATTTTGTTGAAAGTGCAACAATACCATGAATAAGCGAAATAATCACCCACATTAGGCTACATCTCCTATGGCTGAATATTCAGCTTCATAAAATGAACAAATTTTGATTGGAAAGATGTGACTGAGAACTATGATCCCATTAATAATCACAATTTTTCTCCAAAGACTAAACAATGTGCATTATGTCACTCTACATCTGTTTCTTACTTTAAATTACTTTCCACAATCACCCTGTGATTGTGGAAAGTAAAATTTTTCTCCAAAATAACAACTTTGAGCCTCCATGAGATGTGCCTGGCTACAGAACAAATGGGAGAAATTCTTCTGATGAACTGAATCTAAACAAACTTCACAAGTTTCATTTATCATCAAATCATACCTCACTAGATGATATTTAGAGTTGTAACTAATTATCCACACCACAGATTATCCCTTGACAGTAACAATGAAAAGTCTTTTAATTTCTATTTGAGTAGAATTTAAAAATGACCCAATATCAAAGGGTTAAAACAAAAACCATGTTATTTTTTTTGGTGTTTTTTGTCCTATCCTAATACATGTTCTTGGTTATTTAGATCTAATATTAACAACTTAAGACAGCTAGACCATTATATAATTATAATACACTATTTATTTATTAGTCGTGTGCATTTTTTTTTACAATTATTTTCTATTCTTATCAGAATATATCTAAACCATGATATCTTTAAAGAAAAGATTATGGTGTCCAGGGCAGGAAAGGATAAATAGCAGAACAACAGTTTGTCAGCTGGATGGTCTTGATAGATTCATTGTGAATACTACTGATAGCACTAGCACTGTTAAGTAAACCAAAATTTGTATGTCCATATAATCCAGGTACTGTAAACTGTTCACTCTCTACAGTAGAAGCAGAGACAGCTTTGGCTAAAAATGCTTCAACATTTGGGCAGTCAAGTATTCAATCACAGCATATTGATATTAAAGTTTTCACTGATATTTTTAGTTATTGGCCGGAAAATGTCAATAAGACTTTGAAAAATGAACTTTTTAAGAGAGGGATTCTGAACTACAGAATAAAGGAGTTATTCTCAGAGACCTTAGGTTATGTGATAAGTTGATGGAAGGCATAACTTTTGTCTTTGTTGGAGAGTTTTGACAAAGAATTTTGCCAAAACTGCTGTGCCTATGTATTTTGCCAGCTGCAAAAATGCAACAGGCAGTATACTTTATGTATACATATACACAAGTATATTATGTATATACTTTTATGTATATACATAAAAATATTTTTTAATGAACATTCTTATATTCACTGTAATTTTTGTTTCATCCAATACTTATAATTAATTAGTTTGTATGAATATTCTGGACTCTCCAGTTATTGTATGCAGCTTTCTGGATTCAGGGCTCTAAGCAGCCGCATTCCTTGTGGCATGTAAGTGACATGGCATGCAAGTACATTACAAAAAATTCAACCAATTGTGAATGAAATGGTCAGCATCACACACAGAAATTTTTTGACAAATGCTGAATAATCTGATATAGATAATTCTGGGAACCCCTACACTTGATTCAACAGTAACAAAGCAGGGATAATAGTCATCAATGTTAAATTCACTCTTTGAGACTGTGAGTAAATCATCATTTGACATTTTTATGCCAAAAAATAAATACAAAATGGCTTTATTTACAGGAAGCAGCTTTTTACCAAGGCCTGAAGACCATTATTATCCATTTTTTTTATTATAATAAAACCAACTATCATAACTGAAAAGTATGTAAATTTGACTCAACATTTCTTTAAACAGTCAATAATGTCATGTTAAAATAAACAACTGGTAACAAAATGTAAAAAAATACTGTTACCATTTAACTAACAAGTAACAACTTTAATTGGAGTAGCCACTAATAACCACTATTAGTCAAAGCAATCCAATGAGAGTGATGATTAGCAGTCAAAACAAGAATACTTTAACTGAAGAAAATAAAATTTCCAAAAAAAATATAATTATCACACTACTTTTGGAAACTGACACCCAGTCTATGAATAAATAACACTAATAATCCAATTAATGACTAAAAAATATGACTAGCACATTAAAAAAAAAGTCTATCTTTGTAGCAAACCTATTTGTATCGCTTACAGAATACTACATGCCAATTACAAGTTCTGACTAGATTGACATAATTTAAAGATTATAATATAAATAATAAATACACTATTTTTATCTAAGATGATCACTACTCACACAATAGAAAACTTTTCTTGCAAATAAAATGTATAATAAACTCTTACACATACATGTATATAAATACAAAATTGTACTTGATGCTCTGTGTCCTTAAGCCATTCTGGTAATCACCTAAAAATAAACCAGGTATAATTAAGAAAAAAAAAACAACCAATTAAATATTATAAACAACTGATTTATAGTCTACAAAATGTTGTTAGAGTATTATGCTAAAATTGTGTTTTTTATTTGCACAAAAACATAAATTCTTATTTTATAATTTTATTTTACATTTTTTTCTTTTCACATTCATTTTTTTGGGCTTGGTTAATTGGGATTTTTATGGCCAATTGTCATGCAGTTATATAATCTAACTCATAAATAATTTTTATTAATCAATTAATTTTATGAAAAATTAATTAATAGTTAAATTTTTTATTTACAAACTAAATATTTCAACAAATTGCTGCAAAGAAGTCTACCCACCCAGCACTGGGTGAATGAAAAATTACAAAGCAGTGGTAGAAGATAAATTTTTTGTAGAGATCTGGAAACATGCAGAAAAATCAGCAAAGATTGCCTTTTATAAACAGCTTTTCAACATCTGGATCAAAGAAAAACTATCAGAACACTGACAAAGCCCTCATCCATCTCCTACACAAAAAAAGGGGACCCTAACAATCTCCCTGTAACTGTTAGGTTAACCCGAAAATTTAGGTTTAGTGGATAGGTAGTTATTTATATACGGATTTGAATACTAGATTGTGGATACCAATGTTCTTTGGTGGTTGGGTTTCAATTAACCACACTTCTCAGGAGTGATCGATCTGAGATTGTACAAGACTACATTTCATTCCATTCATACACATCATACTCATTCATCCTCTGAAGTAATACCTTACGATAGTTCCAGAGGCTAAACAGATAAAGAGAGAGTAACCCTAAAAATTACAGGGGAATCTTACTCCTAGCACAAATACAAAATCCTTTCATGAATCACTTCAACAGGATCAGTTAAAAACTTGAGAAACAACTAGGAGAATACCAGGGATGTTTCAAACTCTGGAGGAGCTGTCCTGACCATATCATCAGTCTCAAGCTAATAAAAGATTACAAGAGAAAAGATAGAGAAACATGGTGATAACATTTCTATATTTCAAGAAAGCTTATAACTGCATCCACAGAGAATCCATACTGAAAATTCTAAGACACCTTGGATTATATTCCAAATTAATAAACAAGATACTAAGTCGAAGGTAAAATTTAGAGGTGAGCCAAGTGAGATCAAAACAGGGCTGTGCCGAGGCAAAGGGCTCTCACTGCTATTATTCAACTATGTTCTAGAAATAGTAATGAAGGAATGGCTCAAAAAATCCCTCCTAAAAGTAAAAACAGGCCAAAAAGTCAAAACAAACTGTCTTGGTTTCACTGACGACTTGGCACTGTGAGCAAATGATATCAATGAAGCTAAATAACAGATATTAGAACTTCAACACATCGCAAATAAAATGGCTTCAAAATATTGTTTGAAAAGATAGAAATATGCCCCCAAAACAATCACAATTAAAAGAAGTAAACATAAACAATAACAAAATCAAAATAGTAACCCAATTAAATATCTCAGAGAAATAAAAACAAACAACCTAAATGAAAAAATCTTGATCCAGATAAGAAGAAACAAAGTTGTGAAAGCTCAAAAATTAACCTGGTACACACGTAAGTAAAAAATGCCTATCAATAAACACAATAAGACACTTCAACACAGTTATACAACCAGAAGCCACTTATGCAACAGAAACACTCTTCAATCTGAATGAACAATAACAGACAGACTCCAGAAAAGTGAAAGAAGAATTTGCAGAACCTATATCAATAAAAAGTACCAGAAAGATAGGCAGGGATGGACTATGCCAATAAAATCATGTACAAAGATTTAGATATCACGTGTAAGAGGAAACTAGATTCTTTGGACATATGAGAAATGCAAGATTCAAGACTTCTGTAATACCTAGTATAGTTCAATCTTGACTAAAAAAAAAAAAAACATCATGACAGGATGTAAATGGGTCAGACAAATAAGAGGGGATCTGAAGGAAGTTAGTCTTATACAA
This sequence comes from Zanna intricata, assembly GCA_010016005.3. Classification (NCBI taxonomy): domain Eukaryota; kingdom Metazoa; phylum Arthropoda; class Insecta; order Hemiptera; family Fulgoridae; genus Zanna; species Zanna intricata. The sequence continues at coordinate 10,004 of JAAAKQ030045630.1, forward strand.
GAAGACACTGCAGATAAGATTAAACAAGAGAATAAAGAACAAAAACACTCACTTCATACCCATAACAGGTTTTTAACACTAGAAAGGGCACAAAGATCAAAACACATGAAAAAGTACTGGGAGGCCGCAAGGTCTAAACAGTCCCATTGCACAGACTTGGATAATGGACTGACTAAATTGATCCTATGCAATTATAAAAGATAATATAATATAGGAACTAAAACTTTCTATTTAAGCAGATGTTATTATGATTAGATTTAAAAAATGAATCTAGTCCATTGTTTACTGGTAAATACTTTAAAGCAGGCAACTTATTATAACACATCAAACTAACATTATGTGACCATCATTAATATGTTTCTTTAGAAAATAAAAATAGGTTAATAAACATCCATCCTCCAAAAGCTCATTGTGTTTGCTCGCTCAAGTTAAGAGATTTTCATTCATTATTGGTTTGAATTGGAATGTAATAACTGTTTTATATAACATAAAAGACTTGTTATTTGATCTACTAATACTGAATTGAAATTAATTCATCAATAATTTTTTGATGAACTTCTTAAGCATATGTAGTGGGGACAAGTTCAAATAAGAATTTGCATACATCATTAGTTATTTATTACATCTTACTCATTTTAATATACATACATAAAAGAGGTCATGATAAATAAAAATAATACATACAAAATCAAAAATCAACAAAAAAACACTACTAAATTAATCATATGTAATCATACACAAAAAAAAAGAAGAAAAAATTATATACCTAGAAAAGAACAGCAAAAGTAATTTAAAAGATATTTGAAATATTAAAGTCAAAGTGGAAAAAAGTCAACAGAATGAAAGTTAGAAGAATTTGTCAAACCAAATAACAAATCCAATCTGTCAGATATGCTGTTGAACTGGAAAATTATATAAATAAGCAGAGTTTTTTTCCATAAAGTGTCTTATTCTTTGGCTGATGCAATAGAGAACAAGATCTGATATTAAAGGAAGGCAGAACAAAGTTTATCTTTTCTAATAAAATTTCATCTTCAATTTAACTACCGATAGGTTTCTTCACATCATCAAACAAGTGAAACCCTGTCTTGCAATTAAACTCTCTAATTCTTCTAATAAATGTAGGTACAGTAATAACAATATACTCATGGATAGTTTAAGAGAATAGAAATTGTAAAGAATCTTTTCCTTCTAATAAATCACTATATTTTAAACAATAACAATTCCTATACAACCTCCATATTAGATCTAATCAAATATAAAGAAAAAATTGTTAATGAAATATCCTAGACACTATTTTTTTAAGAACAAATCACAGGGGAATTTTACATTCTAAGTCATGCAGCAAATACATAATTGTATTAGTATTCTGGTTTAACTGTTTAAACACTATTACATACAGGATGATTCACTTGGTGTTATGGTGCTCTCTGAGCTCATTCTTCTAGTAAAAACAATGAAAAAAGTTCATAAATATGGGTCTGTAAACACTCCTTCATTAGTTATGGCTAGCAAAATTTCACCCTGATTTCTGGGCAAACAGGGAACCATACTGAAATTCTAGGAACCCACATTAAGGGGGTAAACTTTATAGTTTCGTATGGTTCACCTACAAATTGAATAAAACAAGTTCCAGAATGTATCTACAATATTTTTCATAATACCTGACAAACAGAAAAGTTTGTTTCTAAAAAAATTTTTTTTTATATTCATAATATAAAAACTTTGTTAAAGGATTAATAAATGGATAAAATTTATTATCAAAACTTGTAGAGAATTTAATTCTGAGAAAACTGATGTAAAGTAGCCCAATAAAAAACAAATACAAGTTCAAGAGATCTGATTTTATTAATAACACTTGCCATATGAAAAATTTTAAATATTATCAACTACAGAAAATGAAGTTAACAAATAATTGATATAATGTTAATATATATATATATAAGAATGTAATTATTAGATTTAATAAAATTTACAGTAAATTTTTTAAAATCTGTCCTACTTCAATACAATTGGCTGCACACTTTCGAATTGCTAGCGTTAGAGCACACCTAACAGAGCACTTCTAGACCCATGTTTATAAGAATTCTTTTCATTTTTTCTAGTAGAATGAGCTCTCTCTCTTTGATCTGTTTAGTCTGGAAAGTAGAATTAGCTCAGAAAGCATCAGTAACACTATGTGAATCACACTGTATAGATATACCAATATCCATCATGTGTTAAATGCTTGTACACAAACATTCAAAATCAAATTTTTATGACTACATTTTCAAGATGATACATTTTTTTTATGATGGATAACTTTCGTAAAATACTTCAAAGTAAAAAAAAAAATTCCAAATCTAAATATAAAATTTTGTTTAACTTTGCAAAGCAAAAATTCACTCACATTAATAGTAAAAGTAATACATACACATTTTGTAGTCCAATTTATAAAAGGAAAGACCTTTTGATGGATAGTTTACTTCAAGATCAGTTTATAACAACTGAAATAATTAATAAAGAACATGTCTGTAACTACTATTTTAATTACAGAAATTGTAATAAATCTCTGATTTTACCTGACTGTTATGATTATCATATTATCTCATCTGCCATTTCCCTATCTCTTTCTACTTCACTAGGATGCATCCGTTTCCGATGGGAAAAGCAGTTACCAGAACTTGCAAACGCTTTTGGACAATATGGGCACTGGTAAGGGCGGGCACCTGTGTGTTGATTGATGTGAAACTGAAAAATGGAAAAAAAGTAATGCAAAATACTTTCCTACTGATAGCAACACCTAATTAAGTCAAATAGCTTAACAAATTAATTAATTAATTAATGAGCTATATTGTTATATTAATTTTATTTAAAAAAAAACTAGTACAGACCATTACCATTTTTTTAATAATTTGTAAACACAACTGTTTCTGAAAAAAAATCAAATTTTATAAATATAAATAATCTTTAACATGATATTCTTTATAAAATATCCTTGATATTGACTGATTTTAATAACAGTATATTGAAGATAATGAAACAAATTACAATTCTTGGGAAAAAAATAATAAAAAACAGAACAGAAATTCATTCAAAAACATGCACTTAAACAGAAACTGATATTAAAAAACAAACTTCATAGAATACCACATCCAAGCTGTGCAAGGAAAAAGAGAAATCTTCCTGGTTGAGTTATATTTTATAGAAATTCCAACAGATTGTAGGAAATGCTAAAGAAGATATCACCCATTGAATGCCATCATATCCCATCGGAATACATCCCAGTACACATATTTACAATGACTTTAAATCCAAGGACCCAGGTAATGTATTAACAATGGAAACTAGGATATTTTTACAAGTTGAACACAGCACACGTACGAGACCAGTGTAAAAGTATTAAATCATGTTTCTTTCTCACTTCAACTATCTAACAATCATGGTGGTCTTCTCTGTTGTTTGTGATTTTGATATTTTTCATTTATACATTTTTCACTCACTTTATTTTACTATTTCCAGTCAAAATATTTAATCTGTTTACATACCTAATTTTGATAAACAGAAAGTTCATTATTTTCTTACACAAATTACTTAAATTAATAGAATTAAGATTATATCTTGGTATGTAATCAATATAAACCATGACAAAAAAAATATGGAATTTAGAGCAGGTCATTTATTATAACATGGTCTTATTTATTTGAATCCTGTTTATCTAGATTATCTAGACTGATTTAAGTTAGGAAAATTTTAAATTATTAATATCTTTTATGACTGCATAGGATTACTTTAGTCAGTCCATTATCCAAATCTCTTTGATGGGACTGAATGGCCCTTGTGGCTCTCCCAGTAGATATGTTCTGATTTTTGTGTCCTTTCTAGTACTAAAAATGTTTGTGTTATGGGTTTTTTCTAGTGTGTGTGCGTGTGCGCATGCAAGTATTGTTTAATTTCATCTTATATGTGGTGTCTTCTGGTGTAAGGGTGATTTCGTTCACATGTTCTCTTATTTCTTTGATCCATTTGCATCCAGTCTTGGTGTTTTATGAAACAAGACTGAACTGTACTAGTCTTGAAACCTGCATTCTTGTGATATGTCCAAAGAATCCTAGTTTTCTCTTATGCAGAGTATCACTGATTGATGGGTTCTAAACTCTTTGTACATGTTTGTTTGGTACAATACATCACTGCCCATCTTTCTGGTACTTTTTATTGATGCAGGTTCTTTCGATCTTCTTTTGATTTTCTGAAGTCTGTCTTTCTTTGTTCAGGTGGAAGAGTGTTACTGCTCCATAAGTGGCATCTGGTTTTATAACTATGTTGTAGTGTCTTATTTTTGTGTTTATTGATAAGCATTTCTTACTTACGTGTACCAGATAAATTTTTTAGCTTTAGCTAGTTAGTTTCTTCTTATTTGGATCAAGGTTTTTTGTTTGTTACTATTTCTCCAAGGTAAACTGAATTAATATTTTGAGTTTACTATCGTTTGTACATAGTTTTTACTTCTTTTAATAGTGTTTTTGTGGCATAATTTTTGTCTTTTCAAATGATATTTTGAAGCCAATTTTATTTGCAACATGTTGAAGTTCTAATCTGTGACTTAGTTTCGTTGATGTCATTTGCTAGCAGTGCCAAGTCATCGATGAAATCAAAACAGTTTGTTTTGACTTTTTGGCTTATATTTACTTTTGGGGAAATTTTTTTGAGTCTATCCCTCATTACCATTTCTAGAATTCAGTTGAATATTAGTGGTGAGAGCCCATTACCTTGGCACAGTCCTGTTTTGATCTCAAATGTTCTGAGAGCTCGCCTCTGAATTATACGTGCTATTTAGTGTTCGTGAGAGTCAGTGTTATCATATTTATTAATTTGGTATGTAGTCCAAGATGTCTTAGAATTTTTAGTCGGGATTCTCTGTGGATGCAATCATAAGTTCTTGTTGTAACCCATTATTAGTTTGAGACTCATGATATGGTCTAGACAGCTCCTCCAGGGTCTGAAACCTTACTTGTATTCTCTAGTTTTTTCTCAATTTGTAAACTGATCCCGTTGAAGATGATTCTTGAAAGAATTTTGTATGTTGTGTCTAGGAGTTAAATCTCCCTGAAATTGTTAGGGTCTGTTTTGTCCCCTTTTTTGTGTAGCAGATATATGAGAGCTGTAATCCAGTGTTCTGGGAGTTCTTCTTTGATCCAGCTGTTAATGAAGGGTAATTTTTGATAATCTTCTCTTCCTGCATATTTCTAGATGTCTACAAAAGTCTGATCTTCTCTGTTACCTTGTAATTCACCATCTCATCCAGTAGTTGGTAGAATTCTTTTATTGTGGAAGGGGTGATTGGTTTCTAGTGGTGATGGTATTGCAGCTTAGGAGTTCTGTCAATTCTTCAAAATTTGGAGTTTGTTGAAATATTTAGTTAGAATTTCTGTTGTCTTTACTGTTATGGACCAGTTTACCATTTTCATTTTTTATTAGTATGGCTAGGGGTTTGTATTTTGGGAGCTGATTTTTTAGAGTTTTGCAATAATCTCTCAACTGTGTAGTACTGAATTCTTCTTTTGACTTCAGTGTGTCTTTATGGTGATGTCTTTTTATTCTCCTTAGGATATGGGTGGTTTCTTTTCTTTAACTAGATTTTGGAATGATGTTTCTGATTTTTGGAATTGGTGAAATAGCCATGCTTTAAATCTATTTCTCCACTGTTCCACACCATTGATTTTTTACAGGATTTTAATGGGGCTAATTCTTCTGTGATTTGTTTAAGGTTGTTGACTAGATCTTTTGAGTTTATCCGCAATTGTTATTTTTTAGTAATTATCATTCTTGATTAGTATAGTAGGGTCCATTTTTTTTTTTTTTAGTTTTAGTGGCTTGGTTTTGTTCCTTTCTTTGGGGAGTAAATCCACCATTCAATTATTTAAGTTTGACTACATAGTGGTTTGAGCTTGATCTACTCCTCAGAGGACTTTTATCTTGTAGAGCTCCTTGTGGTGATGTTTGTCCATGAAGACATGAACTAGTAGCTATTCTCCTTTTATTGTAGTCAGGGTGTTTCCAGGTTTTGAGCTTTTGAGGTTTTCTCTTCAAATATATGTATTTTGAGATTAGGTTGTGATTTCTGCAGAGATCAATGAGTCTCTGTTCGTTTTTTTTTTTTGGGCAGGTCATTTTCTGATGATGTCACAGTATCTACTTTCTCTGCACTGTTGTGAACTGAAGGCTCAGACTAATTGTTTACCACTGTTCTAGGGGATGTTATTTATACACAGGTTGACCAGATCCCAGAACTTTTCTATCTCTTTACAGTCTTTTGGAGAGTTATTTTTATTATTAGTGGGTGCATGAGCATTTATTATAATGTAGATTTTATTAGAGGCTTTTATTGTGAGTTTTGAGATTCTTGGGGACTCTGATTTTCTGTTCAAATTCTAGTAAAGATAAAAATTTTTATACGGATTTGAATACTAGATCGTGGATACCAGTGTTCTTTGGTGGTTGGGTTTTAATTAACCACACTT